>MJUU01003721.1:2940-61872 GCA_002080025.1 Modiolus philippinarum | reverse complement strand
TTTGGTAAATTTCCTGAAAGTGTCAAAGACCACTTATTTTTTGGAACTCTACCTAGCAACAATAGTGTTAGGATTTGTTTCGATTAGGGCAATCATTTTCACCAATTGGATTTTCAAAATAATTGATTCCAAATTTAGCAAATTTCATGAGAGTCTCAAAGACCACTCATTTTTGGAAATTCTACCTAGCAACCGTATATTCTTGTATACTTTCTTAGTAAAAGTAGTGACTATCAATAATTTGATTTTAAAAATGTTGAGGAATATTACCCCAAGGGTCAATAACGACTGTTTTCTGTGTCAAACAGGTGATTGCGGGGATGGCCATCTTTTCTGATGGCACCACTTCTAGTCTTTGTATTGGCCTTGTTCCGATCCGGCCAATACAACCCTTTCGGAATATCTCATAGGTTTCCATTAAAGGTGACGTAAAAATACGAGAAAATCAATAACTGATCGTCTGATGATGTAACAATGGAGATGTCGAAAGGAAAGTTTTTGGGGATTGTCTGGGTGGAAAGTATGGCAGTTTTATTTACTTGAAAAGGGGTAATGGTCAATCACCTGAAATGAAAAATTTCCGACTCATGTGGTAAAATCTGTTGTCTGCGCGACCATGACCATGACGACCAAAGAACAGAACACGTTTCAGTACCTCACTTTTAATGTTAAATACCGGACTTTCAAGGCTAAACGTCTGGGAAATGTTCAAAATGTTCATGGGTTGATAAAAAAATTTAACATTATCAACTATGGATATTTGTCGGATGCCAGCAGCCGATTTACTACCTGGAACTTGTAGAATTATGAATGACATGATGCTTTAGGTCAGAAGTTATAAGGTAAGATCTTCACTGATACCATATTGTTATGATGAAATCAATTTCTGTAAAACAGTAACGATAAAGATCTTGTGTGCTCTTGAAAGGGGGGCTGGCTTTGCAGATAAACCTGCTTTGGTTGAATAGATTTTTGATGGCAATATTCTCTATGTTTAATATTTTTCACCGTCACAGTTAATTTGCTTGTACTTTGTCTTTACCGTCATCAAGATCTCATTTACATTTTAATCTCGAACATTGCAACTTACATATGTAACTGTGATAAGAAACTTGTTACAGTGCCTTGTCACTCGTGACATTTTGTCAATCTTTATTAGCATGTTTCACCATGTGTCGAACGTTTACTACCCAACATAGAGTATTTGTTTCTATTTTGATCTACATGTACATGTATAAACAAACGCATAGGAATGTTAGTTAATCAATAAAGATAATATTACGTGTTTATATCTGTATTGGCCTTGTTATTGGCCATCCTTGGACCAATAACAAGACCAATACAGAAACAAACCCGTAATATTATCATATTATTACCAGAATTCCATTATTAGTAGTAGTACTAATAATGGACTTCTGTTATTACATAAAACAGTATATATGACGAACAGTTAGAGCAGCAAACTTTTCCTAATATGCTAAGTATTTAATACTTACATTTAAACACGCCGAGCAACAATACGAGTTCGACAGATTTTCTTTTCACACTAGAACGCAGGAGGGGAATTTAACATTACATAATATAGTTTTTGAATTGTTTATCGTAATACGATTGTCTATTCTTTCTCTTAAATGTATTAACAAGATTAGATCAAACCTATACCGACAGTAGCTGTAAGTGCCTTGTGCAGTTTTACAAATTACTCTTTAATCGTCTGCAGGGGAGCATTCGCCAATTAAAGTTAATTTGATACGTTGTTTATGGGACTATTGCGTTTCAGTTTGTTTACTGGATTAGGATTATATAACAATCTACACTTGCATAACAATTTTAAGTATTTTGATGTCTTCGTTATTCAACCATTAAGTTGATCTTAATTTTACAACAAAGCTGGGCTTTCTTTGGAACATGTAATATTAACCACTTATTGAAATCTATACTGTTTGTGTGAATGTAGTTTTCATTGTGCCATCCTGGTTAGTCTACGGGAAATTATAGATATTAATTTACTTGAAAAGTTATAATGTCTCGAAAGATAAAATTTGTTTCTGATCTACAGTATATATCATCTGTAACGTCTGTGTATTTCCTATTTAAGTACCAGTCCAACGAAGAACCAGGCAGATATCATAAGATTAGTGGTACAAGAGTAAACAAAAACACAAACTTTTTTCATGGAAATAAATAAAACTGACCCAAAAACATCGTTTAATAGAAAATTTTGCCTTTTTGAAATATGATTGACATTGTACTGGACAAATTACGAGAAAAATATTCCGCCAAATTTTCCACTTTTTAACCAGTCGAAAATTATCTCTGTATTTTGCACAAAGATGTGTAAAGACCAAATAAAGGCATTTACCCCCCCCCCCTTCCCCCCAAGGGTTATGTTCATAGCTTAGATGTACCCCTCAGTGCCTGACCCTTGCGTGTATTTGTCCTTAAAGGAAATAAATTGTACATAGAAATGGTTTCAAATGTGCAATATGTAAATAGTTTTCAAAAATTGTGAATTACCTTTAAGCACAAAATATTCATCTCCTTGGTAAAATATACACTCGGCCATAAGTTAAGGACCACCCATATTTAAATTTGAGCTAAACTTTAAATAATAAATTTAAAATTTTAATTTTCAAGAAATGTTTTAAAATTACTTTGTGGTGAGATTATTCAAATTGCAAGAAACAAATCATAAAGGTACGATAGGCACACAAAAAAAATGCACATTCAATGGCTATTTGAAAAATGGGGTGTAAAATGGGTGTTTAATACAAGGAGACAAGTTTCACTGAAATGTACGATTTCTTGTAGAAAATCCCGCTACCAGAAGATGAAAATTTCATATTGTCGAAATAAACACACATTCAAGAAGAACCTTTGGATACGTCATCATTTCATGTAGGGGAGATATCTGTTTTAATACAGTTTTGAAGCGTACTTTATCAGGAAATGGTCAAGTAATGGCAGGATTAGGACTTCATGGTACTGTAGTCTGTTGTTGCATTGAACTTCCTAAAAGTAATCTTATTCATACTAATTTTGGAATTCTTCTAGTCTACGGATGACACAGTGACACATTTATTTGTCAACAAAATTGCATTTTTTTGGCATAAGCACTAGACATCAGTTCTGACATTTGCTGTTGAATAAAATTGGATGGAATTTTTTTTTTTTCATATAGGCAAGGATTACCATAAAAAATTTGGTATTTTGAAACTCGTTCAAAACGGAAATGCGATTTTTTCCCATTTTTGCCAAAAATTACAATTATCATTTATCAATATTTTTCTATCTACACTGTAAAAATGAATGAAATTTTGAAGCAATTACCTCTAATAATGATACAATGCGCAGAATTTGCGGTCAGGACAACTTTAAAACACTTCAAATAAAATTTTCATTGATTTTTGATGAAATGCACCTCAATAATCAAGCCATAACATTTCATAAAGTTGGCACATTTGCAATAACAAAACTGCACAGATGTTGAAGAAAATTAAAGAACACATTTTGTCAGATTTCAACGTCAAAATAGCCATTGATCCGAACAAAGAAAACATTTTCACTCTTTGTGATTAGCTTGGGAAACAAGGGTAGTTCAACTTTGAAGTAACGATGTTTCTTTACGCATGTTTGCAGTGTTATTCTCCTTCTTTCAAAAACTAAGACAGAATTTCAATGCATTGTGTTACACCAAACATTTGAAAGCGCAAAATACAAATTCAAAAATATGACTTTGAAATAAACTTTCAAATCGGATGGTCCTTAACTTATGGCCAAGTGTATTTATCTTTATGACATATAACAAAGATTTATTGTAAAAAATAAAATATTTCATGCCATTTTATTGTATTTTTTGTTGGAATGAATAATTATGAACACAATTTTTTATGAGAAAAGGCAGGCAAATCTGAAATATTTAGTATTAAAGTCTATGAACTGTTATATGTGAATATTTTCAACTTTTTGTGGTGCAGACACCTAATTTATCCTTTTTGTGCAATCAATACTAGTTCAACAAAGCTTTTTGATTGCGTGTTACAATACATGATGAACACGTGCACTACTATTTCTTTTGAGCATAATTATATATTTTGCTTCTTTTCGTGTGATATATAATAAAGCTGCTCATGTGTTTGAATAACCACCTTTATCCCAAACACTTTTGAATCCCAAACAGTTAACTTACAATTTAAAAAGAAAAAAAGTGTAAAATTTCGTTTTTCGCTGAAGTTTTCTTCATCATTTTGCTTCATAATTATGTTTACCAAGTCTTTCCAGTTATACCAAAGAGAGGTCAAATGATAGCCTATTGTATGAACTTGACAAGGAAGTAGTATTTTTACAATTTTCTAAGACCAATACATTCCACAGAGTCATAAAACGTACCCTATCTCTTTGAATTTTTAAAAATTGTCATTGAATTTGTGTAAGTTTGGTGGTCAAAAGAACCCAGAGTAAATCTCAATTCCCAACTCTGGAAATTGTTTTTAGTTTCTCAAGGTTTTTTTTAATATAAGATATGTAAAGGTAACATGATACCAAATGGCATATAGTCCAATGTTTCCAATTTTGGTACAATATTGCATCTTTGCAAGATACATCGGAAAAATCAAATAAGAAATAGGGGTCACCATGCTTGATTTTCTTTAAAACGCAAGGTATAGTATGAATTTTGGTGCCAAATTTAAAAAGGTAAATAGGGAAAATGGAAAATCTAGAAATTAAGTCCGAAACTTTTAGATTTTGCGACGTTTCTATGTGTCAGAATATACGAACGTTGACCAAAAACTAACATTTGTAGAGCTCGAAACCCCAAGTCCAAATATATAAAGAAAAATATATGTCACCATCCTTGTATTTTAGATACAGCTCGCCAAACTTTGCTAACACGTGTACAACATGTAAAAAGTTTTAAAAATGTGAAGTTTATAAATGAAGTTACATTGGTTTATCAAATTAGCGTCGTAAATTCGACGTTACGAGTTTTAGTGATGAGTATAGTCTGAATAAAATACATGTGTCGAAAAGCATATTTACGATTTCTATGACTAAAGGCAGAAAATATATGAACTCATGGTCGGATTTTTTTCAGACTGACTGGAAAATAAGTAAATTGAAATCCATTTTTTTTTTTTCTAAATTCCTATATAATTTACCTTAATTATATTTGCTTTTTGAATCTCTATATAACTTACACTACCATGCGTTTTACCAATTAATAAATCAATTGTTTGATAGAAAACAGATATTCAAATCTGAATGAACATATGACAGGATATGATATTAGTGTTTATAGGACAAAAACCCTACAAATACACGACAAGATTAAGGATGGTCACTCCTCAAGTTTATTTTATCAAGGATTTAAAATTACTATCTTTATTTATTAGATTATAGATCATACTTGATTTTAAGCGAAAAATATTGATAGGTCAGTTTGGTCGTTTTTGAGAATTAAACGCTTGAAATTTTGGCGGGAAACCGACTTTCCATTCACTTTGCATTTAGGCAATCAACCTTTGAAATGCAATGAATTAATGTCAAGAATTTCATCAAGTTTTCTCAAAAGTCTGTTGAAGATGCATACAATCATATTTTGAAAAGAAAAGTGGAGGTCAATGTGCAAAAGTTTCTAAAACATCATAATGGATAAAATAAGAGATTTCCGAAAGTGAGAGTCAGTTTCATAAACTTGAGGAGTGACCAACCTTATGTAAAAGGAACAACGCCTCTGTTGTTATTCTTCATACTAAAGTCACCACGATGCCCTCAAAATTGAGCAAACACTCATGTTGCATAGTGAATACAAGACGGCCCCTAGTGCCTGCTTGAGCGGAATTCTCTTGATGGATGCTGAACAACAATATATTCTTGTCTCTACTGGTCAAGGATGTGAGGTCCTAAATAAACATTGATGTCTTACACAAACACTGTCACCCGCTGCCCTATAAAATTACCAAGGACAATACACAAATAAGTGACCACATGGCACTCATCGAGTTGGTCGTAAGAAAACAGAAAATTACATATACAGATGGCCACAATAATAGTTTAATTTTTCGAAAATCTGACACATACATGTAGTATAACACACTCCGTATTGTCAGTTCTGATATATTTGTTTGTTCGTTTTTTTTTCATATTTGATATTGTTTCCAACTATTCCCTGTTGGATTTATTAATTCCAATCCGAAAGAACTCTGTATTGGAGCATGCACGGTGGTAGTTTTATGAAATTATTTTCTTAATTAAGGGAAACCGAAACCGTACATTAAAACAGATAAAAATCGAGGAACTTCAGAGACGGGAATTAATGTATACAGAAAATTAGTGCCGCAGTATAACTACGTTGGGGGGGGATGGGGGGGGGGGGTTAAGAATGGTCACTATCCGCAATTTTGTGACCACAACTCTCATATTCCGAATTCCCAAGAATATAGTTTTCAATCCCGAGTCTCAAAAAATGACAGGCAAATCCCGGATCCCGTCGAAGGTTATCGCTATGAATAAAATGGCTGGTCATATGCCGGTGTTGTTTTATAAAAATAGACGACCAGGACCTGCAATTAGGGATCTACAGGGGAAATGGCTTCAATGACTTTTTTCTCGATTTTTTTTATTTCCCGCAAAATTTGGTGAAAAATAGACGTAAAAAGCAAAAAGTTGACGGAACCCCTTTTTCCTGGATCCCATTAGAATGTCTGTTTTCGGAGACTGGATCTGCTGTTGAGTTTTCAAATTAGTATTTTGTTGTGTAATCAAATTCGTAACTCGTGTAATTTGTAATTCGTAACTCGTGTAATTTGTAATTCGTGTGGGCTACGACGTAATTTAATGATGTCATTTATGTCGTTCCGTCGGTTTGATTTGATTTGTTTTGGATTTTGAATCAAACACTAGAGATACCGGGAGTGCAAGAAATTTCGTTTTTCGTTCAAGTTTTTCTTTCAGATGCTTCAAAATGTTGACCAAATGCCTTCCATATATATAAACGAGGTATCAAATAACTAAATACCGAAGATACTGTGAATTTAATATCTGCATATGCGCATGTCAACAACTTATGTCTCTTCAGTGCAGATAAAATCTAAACATTTGGAAGACCATAAACTCAAAGATGTGTAAAAACTAATAGAGAACAAATATCCAATATGATCTAAAAGTAAAGCCAAAATCAGCTAAGGACAGAGCTTTGCATGAGGGAGATACTCCTTAGTTTTAAAAAAAAAGTATTCCTTATTGTATGAGCTTTACAAAGTTTTTACAATTTCTATGCCCATTACCCATAGGTCTATGCCGGGATAAAAATAACCATTACACGCAAAATCTGCATTGCATATAGCAAGGTTGCTTAGATTCTATCATGATTTGGTATTTTAAATCCAACTTGTCTGCTCAATATTTTGTCCAAAATTGATGAAAAATGGGAATTTTTAGCATTTCAGATTTGTCCGAAATCTTTATATGTGGCAAATCTGGAGGATGCCAATTTATTGTTTTAACCGATACATAACTCAATTTAAAATTTGCTTAGGAAAAAAGGAGTGTTCAATGTGACTCTACATACCGAAAATCTTCCCCCTACCCCAACAAAATTAAACTTAAAAGTCCCCAAAATTTGTCTGTCTTTACATATATAAACATGGCAAAAGATGCATTTGATATATCGTAATATGTAAATTTAACACCAAAATATATGTTAAATTGAATATTTTGGGCGATTTTCGTGAAAAATCGGAATTCCATTCATCTAAGTTGATAAGTGTTACATAAAATTTATACCAAGGTCAAAGGTCATTAGTGCTGTTCGGCTACCTAAATATTTTGTTAAATCGATTCCTCGTATCAAATGTTGATATCAAGCACGTTAATTTTTGTCTAATAAAATTTCATTCTAAAGCAACAACAAGATCAATTTTGAAAACAAAAAACGAAAACAAAAGTTAGCTAAGGATTTACATGTTCAGAATTTGTCTTATGACAAACAGATAGCTTATTAAATGTAATGTAGAAAATGTGCGTCTTGTTGAGATCTACATTTGTTACATGGGTTTGAATTGATTGGACCATACATAATACACCCTATCACCAGAAACTGGGGCAACAGATACTATCTTGGTTATTGGATAAACTCAGAAACCATAAGAGATGGTTGAAGAAGTGTAATGGCAAAAATGTTTGTTAGGTCATGACGGACCTATGTTACATTGGGACCGAAACTCTACGGTGGACCATTCATGAGATATCCCCCATGAAAGTTTCGTGACATTTTGAGTATGTTTTTCTCGAAAACAGTAAGAAATAGAAGCCAGGAACCTTTTCCATTCATCTTAGGTGATATGTGTTACATCTAAAAATACAAGGTCACTTTGATCTTTGACCTCATACATTGTTATTGGATTAACTTGGAAACGGCAACAGATAGCTGATTAAATGTAAAGTAGATAACGTGCGTCTTGTTGAGATCTACATTTGTTACATGGGTTTGAAATGATTGCACCAACCGTTTTGGGCATACATGTATGGACCAAAAACCGATTTTTGATGTCCGAATTTGGGTTTTGCTTATAGCTCAAATACCATTGAAGATACAAACTTTCATTCAACACAAAAATGTTCAGAAGACATGACCTTCAAAATCAGGTAAAGGTTAAAGGTCAAGGTCACAGCCAAAACACAGCCAAAACATTCATGTTTAAGAATCAATAAATGTACAAATTTTGCTTAGAATGTTGATTTTATCCATGAAACTATAATTAAAACATTATGACGAAACTTCAAGGAAAGACCTAGCAATTGCTCTTCGAACAATTGATATCCTAACAATTGTTCTTCGAAAAATTGACATACTAGTTGTTATTGTTTTTATAAACTTTATGATACTATAAACTGGGAAATTTTCGCACCGTCTTTATTTTTCGGTAAATAGATAGGATTTTTGTTCGCGCTGCTAAATTGTTGAACATTGTCCTCAATAATAAACAAGTATATTCGAGCCGTTTTATTTTAGCGCTTCCATTCCAAACGCAACAATCACGAAAATAAAACTGCCGCGAAAATTTCCCGGTTTACAGTTACTCTAAAAAATAAGATTCCAAATCTATTTGGAATTCATTATTATAATGGATCTCAGTCACTTAAAACATGAGATTCTTTTTACATGTAATGGAAAGACAGGAAATAAATAATAATGATACGGTTTGTTTTCCTAAGATTACACATTTATATTGCATAATAAGCGAAATCATGGTATCCACGAATAATACCAAAGTTAAAATGTCTTTGTCTTTCTGTTTCTGAAAATTAAATAACTGGTCTTGCTATCTTATGCCTTCATCTCCAAATCTTATTTGTCACGGTATCTCAAAATCAACTGAATTAGATAGTAATCTGTGGTCGTGCATCTGTTCGTCCCTTTGTCAGGCAACAGATGACAGTATTTGTACATGTATTAGTACTGTTTTCGATATTTTATGTTATTGATGATCTCGTTTCCATGACCAAACGAGACTAGGTGTAGCGTGTTTCGACATTTATTATGTGACTTAATACAACTATTTTAATCTCGCCCATGTCATAATTTTTAGTATACTCTATTCTCCGTAGGTTCCACTTCTTCGTGGTATTCACATTCAATTCAACCAAATTTTTAATTGTGACGTCACCGTTACTACGAAGCTACGTAACACGAAGATATGAACTACCAGTATATATGTGTACTAAGTTGACTTGTAAAAGACACGAAGAATGTCCTTAGAATATTTATATGTTGTGTTGTGTTTGTCGTATATTATTTTTTATGTCGGGCAACGAATTACACTAATTATAAGAATTTATTGTCAGTAAATTTTATGTTTTTGACCACCAATCACGAAAAGACATGGATTTAGTGTAGTTAAACCTGTAGTTAGGACCGTCTTGAACTTATTACAAGGTATATGCAAAGTTCATTGTTGCAATGACGTGTTGGCTACAAGATGAAGAACAGTTTCATTGCTTAGTTTGACATATATATGTGGAAACGTAGTCTCTTGTGCATTTTCTTCGAGGTATGAGTGTTTGCACATTGTTGAAAGCCTCATGAGAAAAAAAACTGTTTTGCAATAGGGTCTGTAAGTCTCGTCACGTGACACCGAGATTTCACGATAAAATTGAAATTCGAAAACGTTTCCCGCCAAAACATGACGTTTTTGGATTATGACGTTTGATTTTTTGTTTGGTACGTCATGTATTGTAGTGGAAAATGCAACTTCCGGGTACAAAAACTGAACCCGGAAGTTTCAAAATTCAACGAGACTTACAGACGCTATACGCTGTCTAATATATGTCAGGATTTTGTCATTTGGTCGTACAATGGTACGGTAATGGAATTCTAATTTAATTCACCACATACCAGATCGCCTATCACAAGACATATACTAATAACTGTCGAAGTTAATCCAAATCCTGAAGGATAGTTAGTTGTTCCAATAATATTTTTAATGGATATACTAATGGCCGGGGCGATTCTTCCCATACCACACGCGAATGTACGTGCTGTAAAAAAAGTTAAGTGCATACGAACTTCCAATCATTGGAAACACTCCAGTAGAAACGAATCCAAGGAACATACTTATCGCCAATACCAGTAAGATGCTAACGTGAGGTAGTTGTTCTAAACTCCTTGGATTATCCTAGAAATTGAATTAACAATATTCATATAAACATATTTTCTCACAGCTGATGATTTGATGTAAAATAGTTTACCAGGAATATCAATATAGAAATAAATAAGGCAGCACTTGGTGCGATAAGAACCACATATATCACAAACAATTTATGTACTATTATATGTTTACAGGTATAAATAATTTTCAGCTTTTCATTTTCTAGAGCCGTACCGTATAGCGGGTAATTTTCGCGGGATTTTTATTTTCACGGATGGACTTAAATCGCGAAAATAAATTCCGCAAATATTTTATGCATTATTATGATAAATATAAAACATTTGATAATCTGCGAAAATTTAAAACGCATAAATTTTTGGCATACTTTTTTTCACTCGAATCCGCGAAATTTTTGACCCGCGAAAATAACCCGCCATACGGTATTATCAGGATTAATGTAGCCTTTTAAACCATTGGCATCTGTGTTGGTAGAAGGATTATCACCAAGGCTTGTTCTTTGTAAATTTAACACAAAACTTTTTCCATCGATCATCTTGAAATCTTACTGATTCTCGAATTCTTTTCCATCTTTTCTTTCTTCGATGATGAGCCATCCTCTTCTGTCATTGCTGAATCAACTTTGCTATCGAAGAGATTAGCAAGTGATATAGCATAGTGTTTAGCATAGTGCCAGCACCTAACAGAAATGTCCCTATCCATCCGAAGTCGTTTATAAAAAAGTCACAAAGTAATTATGAACATGATGCACATAGCCCTTACACAGATTCCAACTTTGCAAGTGCCATTATTCTAGATCGTCCTTCAAAGTTTGCCTGTACACTTGACATTGCGCTTATAAACGACAGAGACAAGCCAAGTCCTATAATAGATAAATAAATATCATATCTTCAGTTCATCAGGAAATTTCGCGTCAGTCTTTTATCTTATTACGTATTTGTAATATACGCCCATTTACTTTGATCGTAAGCATGGGATCTCGCTGATAGTTATTTGACCCAAACAGTGCAATAAGTGACTTGAAGTCACCTCATGGTGACTTCAAGATGAAGAACAACAATAAAAGCGTTGTTCCTTTGCTTGCTTTTACCATGTATTTGTAGAGACTTTGTCTCATGTGCATTTACTCCATATCCTTTTATTCACCAATAAAGATCAGACGCATATATTCCAAAGTATAAGGTGTTTCGTTGAGCACAAGAAATAATAGCCTTATGGAGACGATGGAAAAATGTAAACGTTATTTGAAAAATAACTGTGAGAGATAAGAATAACACATACAATGCTGTTTCGGACAGCAAATGATTTCAATAGAGAGGGCCTTGATGGGGGTCCATTTCCCAAACTCTCGGCAATTTCTCTCCATTTTCACGTTTACAAAGACACTTAAAGAGCCCGCCTTTTCTTATTACACGGACTCTATTTTCAATATTCCCGCTTCACACTTGACATCTTTTCCCGTTTTCACCAGCACTTTTTGTCAGGATCACGTTTCCTGCTTGCTTAAAAAGCTAATCCCGCTACCCCATCGAGACCCACAATAGAACTTACTCTTCGAACAAGATCTCATGTTCCCATAATTGCACATGGTTTGTGCATTCTTTTTACAAATGAACAAACAAACAAAAATATATAGACAAGTGCTAAATTAAAAGGGTCGCTTTAGCTAGCTTCTTCTGTCAGCTGACTCGTGCATCATTGGGGAATTGTAGATAAACGAAAAATGCCTCTAAATATCCATCAATATCAGTTTAAAAAAAGACCAATAAAAGAAAAAAAAATCGGAAATAATAAAAATTGAAAGGAAACCAAAGAAATCATCCACATCCGCTCATTGACAAGCCAAGGATTAAAATCTGCTCCGCTCCTCTTGAAGTGGCGAGGAGCGGATTGTTACCCTTGTCCAGCGAAGATGACATATCTGTAAAATATTTACTTATATACCAAGCAGTAAAGGAGAGGCTGTGGAAATTGCTGTTATTTTCCATATCTTCCAATTCATGGGCAGGCGGCAATTTGTGCGTTGATTGTGCATTAGATGAAATATTAAAATACCAAAGTTGCTGTAATTTTTGTCTCTTCAGTGCATATAAAATCAAAACATTTGGAAAAAAATTCCCAATAACATCTAATTATAAATGCCAAAATCAACTAAGGACAGGGCTATGCAAGAGGGAGATACTGAAAGCGACGAAATAAAATTGCTTTCAGCCATTTACTGTCAATCTTTATAATGCAATTTCAACAAATTAATAAAATGGCAGAAGCTCCACGTAAAATTTATTTCAAAATGAATTTAATGGAATGTTATAAACGTTTGATTTTGATGTATACAAGTCATACCCATATCTGAAAATTTACAGGCTCTGGTTTGAAAACTTGTTGTGTTTTAGTTGGTAGTTTTAACGGGACAGTTTGAAAAAGTGAATGTCGTTTGTTGCATTTTGTTTTTGTTTTTACTTATATTTTTGTTGCTATTTTTCTTTTGTTTTCCATTTGTTTTTGTTTGTTTTCTGTTTTCTTTATTTTAGCTTTGTTTCGTTTTTTAATATTTATATATTAAAATTTCTCTTTGCTCAATGTTACAAGGTGAAAGAGAGCAAAATATGATTTACATGTATGTTACGAGAAACAGACCACAAGCATAAGGCAAAAATTACAAAAAGGAGTAGTGTGTAGAGCAAGCGTTTTAAATGATTTTAAAATTCATTCTATACATTTGAAAGAATATCAATCACATACCTGAAACACTTAATGCAAATTCTTAAAATAAACTACTAGTTGCAGAGTCTTATTCAAATATTCCTGCAGACGCCAAAACGCCACCTAAGAGTCCACATTTTCTGGAGCCATATTTCGTTATACAGATACCAGCTACGATACCTACAAAAAATAAAGCAATAAATGGAAGGAATTGTGAGGATTTGACGCAGACCTTGAGTTTTTGAAAAATGTAATTGTTATTGACTGTAATTAATTACAATTTCTTATGTAACTGAATGTAATGTGTAATTGAGAGAAATTTCAATTACATGTAATTGTAATTATATTAATTACATTGCTAAAAAACATACTTCTTCAATTATTTTTCAATTACATATGGACAAGTTTGACTTGCGTGTATTTCTTTGCATGAATTCAAAGACTTCTGTTTTCAATATCATCTTAAAACCAAAGATAGAAAATGTTTTGATATTCTTCTCATTTCTCTTGAAATATTTTTATTTGCATTTACACTTATTTTAAAATGATAATAATATATGTATTCACGAATGACAATCTTACTTAGTTAAAGGACCAACCTAAATTTGAAAGTATGGTCAAAAATTAAGATTGAAAATACATGCTACCCATGGATCAGAACTGGGACTAGCAAAGTCTGTAACACATATGAGAGTTAATAACTAGTTAGCCTAATATAAGATGATCTGTAAGGTGATATGAACCCGAAGATTTGAATTTCAAGTAAAATTGTTGAGACATTCCAGTATATTGGAATTACTTTGCAGATACTCCCCTAATGAATTTTATTTCATGATTTTTAAAAATAGTTCTTTAAATGCAAGAGTTTGTTTTCCTTACATTTTTTTTGGCTTATACCCATGTGACTATTAAAATCTGATTTCCCAAAATGTCATGAATGTACCAGTACTTGTTCTTTTTGTGTATAAGACTGCATTTTGAAGTATTTAATCATTTTATATTCATTATAGCAGGTTCATATCCTCTAAACAAACATTTTCTCAAAATTATATACATGTATAACAATTCCACGGTGGCACCTATGCACAGTCAATACACATGAATTGTTATTATGGGTATATATCATAAGTTAATTTAGAGAAATATTATTTTTTTTATTAATTAACCTTTCCTGTACTCACAGGTAAATAACTACAAATATCTGGTATATTATCTGTATTTATTTTTTAGCCATGCACCTCACATAGGAGAGGGTTTGGATCCAAGAAAACGTGTTTAACCCTACCGCAATTTTTGCGCCTGTCCCAAGTCAGGAATATGTTGGTCATTGGCTTGTCCTTGTCTTCCTAAAAAACTAGTTTTTTGATATTCTGGCTATTGGATGAAGTTTGTTTCCATTGTTTTATTCACTTGTTTACCTTTTTCGGGGCCATTTAGGGATTGCTCTATGGTGTGAGATTCCTCACTGTGTTGAAGACCGCACTGTGACCCCTACATGCTTTGTTTTGGGTCGTTTTAATCTGGAGAGGGGATGTTGTCTCCTTGACACTTACCACATTTCCTTTTATTTTTCATATCAATAAAAAATTAGCAATAAAAATACCATAAATAATTTGTATTTTGAAATTAATTAGTAATTTGTTTTGCTCGGATGGATTTCTCAGCTTCTATTACATCTCGTTCTATCGCAATCGATGCAATACAAGTAGAGAAAAACATACTCGCAAAGTAATTACTAATTATACTATAACTAATCCGAGATTCGGATTATCGCAAAATATTCAACGAATGATCGAACAACGCAGTAATTCACGAATGCGCGCAGCGCATGAGTGAATTACAGTGTTTTTCGATCATGAGTTGAATATTTTCGATAATCAGAATCTAGGATTAGTTATTGTTTTTATTATATAGATAGGTTCTCTCATAATTATTGGTTTAATTTGAGATTCTTTTCATGAACTACGTTTTCCATGTTAATCCGCCGAGACGTTTACTTAACAACAACGTTGACGACGTCTATTGTGACGTCACTTCCTAGAGTGAAATTATGGAAAATAATTTCACAGTTAATTATCACTTTTCTTTCACTGAGACATTTCAATCTTTCACCGTCCTCTATATAATAATAGTATTTATCTATTATTTCTTGGTTCCAATAGATCACCAAAGGAATATCAAATCCACAAGCACGCAAAGGAAGATAAAGACAAAAAAGTTTCTGCTATGTTTTCCCTATGGTTGCAAAATGACTTGAATCTGCGAAATCAAATAAATAATATTGTCAGCACTAATTATGCAGTAGACAATTGTTCTGTTGCTGATTTTAAATCCTCCAATATAGTTTATAAATCACTGCAAAATTCCTACATTAAGGATATTTAGTGTTAAGTAAGTGACATTTATCGGCAAATGAATACTGAAGTAAAAATGAGGAAATGGGAAATTCCAAAATACAAAATCCAAAATCACGGCAATTCAAATCCAACACGAATTCAGACAACATAACAAAGACAAAACAAATAAACAAAAATGAACAAGAACTTAACGCCACAAACTAAAGCAGTAGCAGTGCGAAGCCCTACTAAAACTGAGATATCATTAGGTCCGAAAAGGTAGGCATGATCTGCTCCACGCATTTTACCCGTCACACAACTAGAATATGGTTTAGAAACACCTGTTTGCAATTGATGAATGTCAATTTCCAACACTTACAAAAAAAAACAAATTCAAAATCCGTGGTACGTGTTACTTCTCTTAACCCAAAACAGTACCAAGGACACTGCAAAATACAAGACAAAACAAAACACTACAGCACTGACAGTATGAACTCCCACTGAAGACCGGGAGTATTATCAGGTGTCCTGGTAGGGTAAACATGATTTGCTGCAAGCATGGCATCAGTGAAAAGTCCAGTTTTTGTCACAGTCTGTGTTTTTCAGTCCAGTAATAAACTCAGGATCTACACAAAGATATCTATTGTCATCTGTGAAATAGAAACATTGTAACGGTCTGTCAAATCATGGTTACGACCTTAAAACTTCTGTAGTGACTAATGCAACAGTGATTTTACATACCCTTGATGTTTAAAATTTCGCTCTGTTGACAAAATCGCTGTACAAACTACAGGCATGACAAAAGCGAATGAGTTGTGAAATGTAGACGCCATTTGTCGGAGATGCGGGAATACTACTGCTCAAAAACGGGAAGTTCACTATTTGAAAGTCAAATTCATTACGCTTGTCGTATAGACTTTTGTTTTCAGACGTCAAGAGTTGTGAATGTAGAGATATAGGTCCAGGTAAGATACTGAGATCAGTGGTCTCTTTAATTTCGAGTTCACTGAAGTCTATCCTGAAACTGGGTAAATTGAGGATTGTTTAATGAAAGAATATCATCTATATAACGCAATCTGAAATTAAAGGACTTGGCTAGCTAATTGTCTTTTTACTGAGCTAGCTTGTATGTACCTGGCGTTGAACGAATATAAAAACAAATCGGCTGATACATGTGAAAGTAACATCCGAACCGTCAGTCTAAAGACAATGGCAAGATATTCACCATAAACCGAATCTCAAAAAGCGGCTAGAAATTAAGCACTCATCGGTATATTAGTAATTTATAGAATCTTCTTAATGAAGTTTTAAACAACTTTGAGCCTTTTATTGAAAAGACATACAACAAAAAGGGAAATAACCCGTGTTTTAAATGACCCATAATGTGAAATAAAATACAGTATACGCGAATATAATTACAAAATTTCTATTTTTTTTTGGAGGGGTGGCAAATTAATTATAAATTAACAATATAAAAACAAATATATATAATTAATGTTTATATGCAAATATTTCAATGATAGAAATTTTAAATCACAGAAAATGGTTCACGCTCTTACCACATGACGAAAAAAAAGAAAGTGCATTTTCCTCAATAGATATCAACAAAAATTACTGATATACCGATGAATATAGCAACATGTCACCCAGCCTGCAGTTGACGGTCTCATAGGAAAAACAAAGATATAAAACGAGTACGGCACAGAAAAGAAAAGAAGAAGACGCACACGCATGAAGATGAACAATAGCGACCTAATAAAAAAACATGGACTAGATCAGGTGCACCGGTAGAGTAGGCATCTCTTGCTTCTTATAAGACAACCGCCGTGATCCGGTAGTGAAGAAAAATCCGGTTGACGAGGCAACAGTCCTGTTTTTCAAAGCTTTGAAAGATCTGTTGTCATCTGGGAAACAGATATCTAATAGAAAGACAATAGCCGTCCACAAGATCATGTTGTCGACCGTGAAACTACCGCGGTGATGACACCCTTGTTCAAGAAGTCTATTTATGAGCAACCAGACTCTATCACGTTAGTGACTGTAACGACCACATGATTTTGAGTAGTGACTGAGTTTGGAGATGAAAAATCCATATTCCGGCGCTGTTGGAAACAACGGCAGTAGAATACCGAAGGAACAAGGGAAGCGATGACTACAAAAATCGAAGTCCAATGGCATGGCAAAAACGGTAACAGATAAAAACAAAGACAAAAACAAGGACGTGAGACAGCTACAATGCACGGAAATAAAAAGATAACATTAAGAACTTAGGCACTCATAGTGTGAACTCCCATGAAAACCGGGAGTGACATCAGGTGCTCCGGAAGGGTAAGCATGTCCTGCTCCGCTAGCTTGGAATGTTGTTTTAAAGAAAAGTGCAGTTGACAATTGGTAGAATGACCTCATCGTGTTTGTCATACAGATTAGTTTGTAATTTTCCTCCGTCAATTTCAAGGTGAAGGTCAAGGTATGAGCCCAGTGTATTATTCAATTACACTTCAATAAATATAAAATACAAACACACATCTCAATACATCTTATCTGAAAAAAAAATGCAAATAAAAAGCAAATGTCAATAGACAATATACATATTATTATACACAAATCATATGAGAATATCTAAGGACTATGTAGAACGTGGCAAGAGAGCCAGAAATACGTTGATTGTTGCAGGTCTTATAATTATTCAATTAAAAAGTCAATGTCAGGGATATTTGAAAAAAAAAAAATTACTCACTTTAGTCTCCATGCTATAGCTATAAATTTGATGTTTTTTGAGGTTAATATCACTTGCCCATTTTTTTTTTAATCTAAAACCTGCAACAGGTTTGGGCAATACAAAAAATATTACCGATCAATATGTCTAGTACGCATGACTATTCCATGTCAGAATAGGTTGACGCTCTCCATTCCCATTTATCCAAATCTTTCAATTTGTGATTTTTCTTCAAAGATTTTTCCAAGTACAAGGAAATCGGTTTTCTTTTCATATGTAACGATGGCTAGAAATAAAATTCGTAAGTTTGTTTAACTGCTCATTGTGACTATATCAATTAAACACCGGTTAAAAATCAAAATTTGGAAATCTTAGACACCCAAGGGCAAGATTCAATATTTCTCTGACGAGGCTTGCCGAGTCAGTGAGTTATGAAATCTTACCCGATTGGAATCTACCGTCGTTTGATTTCCCTGAACCATCAGTTCCAATTCAATTGCAACTATCTTGATGTACTTACATATGTAAATTGTAATTCTACAGAGGGGATGTCGATTCATTTTTAGTTACTGTATTAACATTTAAGTTTTTTTTACTGTTGTACAAGGGTGACAGAATTTATAGATATTGTTGTTTAAAAGTTGAATGATGTTAAAAGAAATTGTACGCAGAAAGATTGTAGCAGTGTATAAGGCAACAGAAATAAAATAAGTAAAAGTTAAAGGCAAAAACAAAAAGGAAATGGAAATCATTAATAGTCATATTTGCTCAAGGGATACTCCCATAATTTCTTCGTAGGGTTGTTCAGCTAGATTGCTGGAGACACCCCTTTTCATGTAGCAGGACATGCTTACCTTTCCGGACCACTTGATGTGACTCTCAGTTTTTATAGAAGTTCGCACTTTCAGCGCCTTAGCTTTTTGTGTTGTCTGGTAATCATACTAAAATATCTTATTTTGTCTTAGTTAGTGATATCTGTTGTACTTATTTGTCCTTAATGATGTTTGAATACTAAAGAGTTTGACAAGATCTTTTCAAATTTTTACCAAAGTACTGTTTGATGGTTAAAAATGTACCATGGATATAATTAGTATTGTCCACGGGATAGAAAATGATATTATCAATCAGCTACCAAGCAGATCTTTCAAAACAATTTATGTACCACGGACCATATGTGACGAGTGTCGTAATGCTCAGCACGATATACTTTCCCTTCCTGAAAACCTTATGCCACTCTCGGTTTTTATTGGAGTCTATACTGTATGTGTCCTAGTTTTTTATCTTTTTTTGTAAGATGTATCTGATTTGTTTCTGGATCTTGTGATTTATAATAAACATATCATGCCTACTCTCCATGAGCGTTCGATGATACCTCCCATTTTTGTACATGTAGGTGTTCACACTACTAGTGCTTTAGATTTGTGGCGTACTTATTCATTTTCGTTTATCATGTTTATTCGTATTGTATTTTTAATGTTGTCTCAACTTTTGTTAAATCTGATTTTTTTTAAAAGAATTGTCATTTTTTCGGTGCTTGCTTCGGTTTTCGTCTGACGATATTATATATTATTAATGTGAGCAATATAATATATTTATATAACGGTTGGAGAACACGAAACACCCGCAATGGACCAAAACTAAAATCACATGCCACGATCTACCAGATGTCTGCACAAGAAAACCAATTATATGACAACAGACAAACATAGACAACTATAGGAACTTGGGATAGCCGGACTTGGTAACGACACTAGCAAGAGCTAGCAATAGGTTTAAACCGGTTTATGGGTACCCATGGTATGGGCTGTTTGGATGTTTATGGTATGGGATTCTTGGATAGGAGTTTGTTGAGTTGTCGCATTACGAGATGACCAATGATATTCGGGATTTCTCAATAACAAGTTTTGTCGTTTAATTGTTCCTATGCAAGGCTTTTATAATACTATACATTTATTATAATGATAGCACTGCCTTTATCCGTCTGTTTGATAAACAAAAATTCTATATCACTCAGCAGACTTTTAAATGCCAACTTTTCACTTTTGGTTAAACTTTGTTTTGCAGTTTTTGGCGTCAATCGGAAATTAGATAAGCTATGTATTTAGTTGTCTAGCTGTAAATTTCTTCCAGAGGGTGGGAAAATTTTGATTTTTTGCGCACTAAGGATTCATCATTATCATTGTCCTTGTCGGCAAAATATTCACCCAAACAAAGTCTACGACAAAACTTTTGTGTGTCTTCTTTTGTTTAATTCCAGATGAATGACAGTTTGGGTTTGGGTGAATTTTAGTCCCTTTCCTAACAATTTGAATTCATTTTTGTCCAATGCCGTCTTTGATTTTATCTGCACTGATGAGACATAAGTTGTCGAAATGCGCTTATGCAGAAAATAAACGGTATTTTGTTATTTATTACCACTGGGCCGATGCCTTTGCAGTGGACTGTTAGTACACGAGGATATTCACCAACCCAGTAGTCTGTACTTCGGTGCTGACCCGAAAACCGATTTTATTAAAATTTTCAATATCTAAATTTTACAAAATTTTGTTTAAAACTAAGGAGTACCTCCCTCTAGCATTGTTCACGTTTTTCGGTTAATGGACTTCCAAATGTTTGATTTTATTTGCAATGATGAGACATAAGTTGTCGAAATGCGCATATGCAGAAAATAAATTTACAGTAACTTCGGTATTTTGTTATTCGATAAACTAATAATTTTCCGATCTATTTTGAGATCTCGTTATATAGCGTTGTTTCCTACGTACATTCGTCGTTTTCTGGGGTGTTTTGGTCTGACACAAGGAAAAATAATTCTGTGTCAATTTGGTTTATTTTAAATTCGGTTTCAAAATTCCCCTGCCTTTTTGATTTCATAGAAACGTTATGTTACCACGTCTGTTTTTGTTTAATTTACGAGGGCATTTTTCTCATTTCCTTGCGAAGCACGTTGAAATTGTATGGTGATGGGGACAAAGTAAGCTGTGAATAGAAAGATCTGTTTTCATTTGGGAAACAGGTATATGGAATATAGTACATTTTGTTTTTGATACAGACTTTATCACGGCCAGTATCAAGTGGGCCCGCGTTAGGGCGAGCTTGATGCGTTATGCCGTGATAAAGTCCGTATCAGAAATAATTCACAAAATGATAAATAAAACTCTATAATAAATAGAGATAAGGTGAAAATTTCTATTTTATGACAATTAATCTATTGTTTATTGCAAAAATTTATATGCATACGTCATTTAACGTATTACGCATATGAACACAAAAATAATGCCAAAAAAACGTGACTTCAGCATAGCAACCCGCACATAACTCCTTCACAGTTATCCGATAATTTTGTGATAGTTTCCGCTTCGGTGATACTGAAAATATCAGTCTTTGTAGATCAAAGGAAACTCATACAAATTACCGAAAAATCCCATTAAATCCATAAAAATGTGACAGTTAAACTCATTCAGAGATTCGTGACTTCAAGTAAAATACCCTTGTTTAAGTAACCTACTTATAGGAAACTAAACTTAGTCATTTTTAAAAAAAAAATGTCAGAGATTGAAGATACATTGTCTTGGCAACTTTTTACGCTAGGGAGTTTTTTTTCTTTCGCAGATCTTTTGTATATATCAAAGATATGAATGTAAGAAGAATTTTGGTTTATTTGTTAATTTGTTACAACATTTTGACTTTGCCATATTGTTTTTACATGTGTCTTGTTTGAGCTTCAATATTTATATTTTTGGATTCTCTATATGTATTAATTTAGATAGGGATTGGCTTTGTCTTACGGACAAAAATATCATTATTAAGAATCTGCACTCCAGTTTAAGCCTCACGCTATGGTATTTAATTTTTTTGGCTGTAGTTTTTTTCAAACAATTTTTGGTGGTAACCTTTTCAATAAACAATCGTTCGAGGAAAAATCAGCGGTTTTCATAAGTTGCAAGTTTATGCATTTTATATGTTAACATAGCAACAGATGATGAAGATGCACATTGCGTGAAGAGAGCTAATGTACGGGATGTGGAGTTAATAGATGGGAATGGATGGGCAGGGCAGAATTGCAAGTATTTATAGTACTTGAAATGCTCTTTTAGGCCTGTGAAATGGAATACAATTATGTTTCATATTCTGTAGATGTTATATATTATGTGTTATTATATCCCCATGAACGAAATGGGTTATAAAATAATCACTTTGTCCGTCTGCTCGACTGTCTGTCTGTTACAATTTTTCTTAACAGTTTTCTCAGTAACTACTTATCACTGGCACTTGAAATTTTGTATGCATGTTTGAAATAATGTCCAGTATCGCAAGTGGCGATTTCAGGTTTTGCCGAGCATCTATTTCCTGTTTACCTACATAATCAATTTGTAAACATCCAAGGTCAATAGTAGAAATTTTTCGTAACAGTTCTCTCAGTAACTACTAATCACTTCCACCTGAAATTTTGTATGCAAGTTTGAAATGAAAAGTGATTTCATGTATGCCGAACTTCTACTTCCTGTTTACTTCCTGAAATTTTGTAGGCGATTTGCGGGACATCTACTTCCAGTTTACAGACATACTCAATTTTTGGACATCTCTCAGTTATAGAAATTTTTCATAACACTTTTTATTGAAGCTTAGAATGATTTCTCATACCGCAACTAGCCATTTCAGGTTTGCCGGACATCTATTTTCTGTTTACAAACTTACTTAGTTTTCGACATCTTTTGTCATTTGTAGAAAGTTTTCGTTACAGTTTTCTCAGTGATTACTTAGCATTGCTACTTGAAATTTTGTATGCAAGTTTAAAACAATGTCCCATACTGCAAGTAGCAAATTCAGGTTTTCCAGGCTTCTACATCCTGTCTCTGACTTACTTAATTTTTCAGTATTTCTCATCAATTTTAGAATTTAACTATTTTTATATGATCTTTAGTACATAATGCCAATGTGCACTGTTAACTTTTTTCAGATTATTTTGGAGACATTCAACTGGGGGATGGGGGAAAGGGGGGCATCATTTTGTGGCCAACCAGACCACAGTTCATCTAGTTTGCTACTTATCTATATGGAGCTATGCATATTGTCTGAAGTGCAAAGGTTTTGCACTCTCAAAAACCTAAATATGTAATGCAACAAAATTTGGATTAAATATCTGTCATTTTATGAAAATGAAATGTCTATGAAACAAATACAAAACCATGTGTCTGTAGATAATGGGAGTTGTAAAGGTGTTTAATTGCAATATGTATGAAGACTTTGAAATTACAGCCTGCACATGGTAAGGTTAATATAATGAGACATCAGTTGTCGAAATGCGCATTTGCAGAAAATAAATTAACAGTCACTTCGGTATTTTGTTATTTGTTCTCTATCAATTTTACACGTATTTTGGTTTATGGACTTCCAACTGTTTTGACTTTAGCTGCACTGAAGAGACACAAGTTGCTGAAATGCGCATATGCAGAAACAAAATTTACAGTAATTTCGGTACTTTGTTATCTATATGTAGCTATGCATAAGACGATTCTTGATGTACATCATTGTTCGATTTTTTGCCTCAAAGTTCAAAGACAATATTTTTTCCTATGATTTTTTCATGATTCTACGTCTTAAGACTGTGACAGGAGATGACACATGCGATTGATACTTTTATTTCTTGCTGAATACGATACAGTATAAGTTTCATATAACACTGATTGGGAGGTTAATGGACAAAGTGTTACACTCTTGTTGCCTTAAAATGAAAGCACATCGTCTGGAGTGTGCAATGTTTTTGCACTCTCAAAAACCTACAATTTCATATTTAATGCAACAAAAATGGATTAAATATCTGTTTTTTTCAGGAAATTGAAATTACAATGAAACAAAAACAAAACCGTGTGTCTGTAGATTATGAGAGTTATAAAGATGTTTTTGAAATATGTATGAAGACTGTGATATTACAGTCTGTACATGGCAAGGTTAAGCATATGTTCCTCCATTTCAAATTTAATGGCTAAAATGTTTCAAACTTTTTCATCTCTTTGCATGAGGGGTGATTTTTATTGCTGCAGTTTGTATCAATGGATTTAAAAGAGTTAAGATATATAATTAACTATAAGCCTTAATATCTGAATATCTGTTTTATATATAGGGTATAATCCTGAGGTCATGCATGGTTTTCAAGAGGAAAACTTGATCAGATTTTGCTTACCAATATTGGACTGATAAGAGACGTTCTAAAATGAAAAAGTGAAAAAAATTTTTAGCATATGCAGGTCTATAACTCGAAAAAAGAATAAGTTTGATCTATCATTTTAATTTTTAATCATGACAGTTATATATTACATAACACTATCACTGTTCTTGAAACACCAATGTACATAATAGACAAGAACCAATGCACATAATTAACAAAATCATCATAAATATAAAGATCAAGTACCAACCATATGAATTATATTTATCTTCATATATATTTATAATTGAGTTCATTAAATAACAATATAAAAATATTAAATACATAAAAAAGTAAGTGAGAACCGAATCGTGAGTTCAAAAAAGAATAGTACTAAGACATAACGATAGGGTCTGTAAGTCTCGTCATGTGACTCACGAGAAACCACGATAAACAGGCAATTCGAAATCGTTTCCCACCGAAACATGACGTCTCAGAATTATGACGCTTTAATTTTTGTTTGAAATATCATATATCTTTGTTTAAAATGCAACTTCCGGGTACAAATTATGTACCCGGAAGTTCCGAAATTGTACGAGACTTACAGACCCTATTGAAACATAAAGAAATAAAGACACTATAGAAGTATTTTAGAGAAAAATATACATATGAACAACACGGACAAGATGGAAAAAAAAACATTCATATGATGAAAACTACTTCTTTATATAAAATAACTGAATTTTTCATCGGCAAATTTGCATTGACAAATCAGATAAATGGTAACAGTATAAATGAAACAATCTTATACCAAATATTAAAAAGAACGGGAGGCTTCCAGAAGCCTGTATCGCTCACCCGGATTTCAGTTGCCACAATTAAGCTAACATTGTAAGTTATACACTCAGTTGATTTTCGGTCTCTCATACTTTGGTAGCTCGAACACCACCAATATCATGAAATGTATTTAAAGTCTAATAATGTTTTACTTAATTTCTTTGTTGGGCTTTTTTGACGAAAACGTTCTTGCTAAGGACCACTTTCGACATCAGTTTTGAAGTCGAGACATCATTGTGTATATGGTGGTAAACGAACAATTTTCAACATCGCTTTTGAAGTGGCAAAATCAATATCTATTTAGAAACCAAATTTTTAAATGAAATCGGACAATGTTGAATTTTCCCGCCTTTTTGGCAGCCATTTTAAAGATGGTGGTCAGTAAACAATTATCAACACCGGGTTTGAAGTAGCGACATCAATATTCACTTGGATGCCAAATTTCATTGAAATCGGGCAATGTTGAATTTTCCCGCCTTTTTGCGGCCATTTTGAAAATGGCGATCAACGAACAATTTTCAACAACGGGTTTGAAGTCGTAATTTCAGTACCTATTTGGAAACAAAATTTTATTGAAATTGGACAATGTTGAATTTCCCCGCCTTTTTTGGCGGCCCTTTTAAAAATCGTGGTCAACGAACAATTTTCATCATAAATTGCCACAGCATGGTAAACATTTATCAATTTACACTTAACCTTCATTTTCTATAATTTTGGGATTCAAAGGACGAGAAATATGAAAAATTTGAAAAATCTGTGAAAAAGGGCAATAACTCCAAAGGGTTTTAGATTTTCTTTAAAATTTCATTATGGGTAGATCTTGATATGCTGAAAAATTTTGCAGTTTACACTTAACCTCTATGTGTTACACTTTGTGAAATAAAAAATTTTATGGAAAAAGGCCACAAGTCCGAGACGGATTTCAGATTTTCTTCAAAATTACACAGTAGGTAGATCTCCCCATGCTGTTCATTTTATTCATCTTTCAAATTTTTGAAATCTGTAAGGGTTTTCGAGTTATTTGCCAAAAACTGCAATTTACACCTATGATCTAATTAAAGCAATGACAGTTGACCAGCCGACTAATCGAACACAATTTTTAAAGTGCATACCCCGTTGATGATTCTGGCCAAGTTTGGTTACACTGGGTCCAGCAGTTTCAGTGGAGAATAGTTTTGAAATTGTTGGCGGACGGACGACGGACGCAAATTGATTGGAAAAGCTCACATGGCCCTTAAGGCCAGGTGAGCTAAAAACGTTACTGAGATAAACGGGAGTTATAAAATTTGATACAATATATATTCATTATAAGTCTTCAAATGTACATCCACATTTTAATTTTGTTAGAATGTGAGCCACAATATTGAAAATCAATGGGTTGTTTATATTTTATGCTCTTTCTTCTTGAGACAATGTTTTAACCAATCTATATTTCATTGATTCTTGTTGATAGCATGATTATGTTTATGTTGCTAAATATTGGATTGTTTTGCAGACGCTGGAAGACTTCTGTCATTTCTAAACCGTTAAAATTACCCATCGTAGATAAGACGTGTTCTGCTATTGGTTTGGTATTTATCAAATGGTTGAACCATTGTACGTATTTAAACCTATTTCTATCAGGGGGTTTTGTATTTGCTATCATATAGGCTTGAGATAGAGTGTTGCAATGGCAAATGAAATTCTGCGATTGTGTTTTAATTATGTCAGTACTGTCATATGCATGCTGAAAATCACACAAAGCACTTTGTCTTTGTACTAAGTCTTGTAAATGATGGTAACACATAAATCGTAAATAATGTGGAAATTGTGTGATATTAAATATTATAACATATTGTACATCTTCAGCTTTAACATGTTTAAGTTGCATGTTTAAATCGCATTTATCAAAAACTGTGCCATTTTTAACAATGAGCGGTATTTCAGTGACACATGTTGATGTATACCTTTGTAAAAATGAACTACCTTTACACAATATGTACTGGTATGTTCGTGTATCAGTCAATGCAAAGACAGCTATAGGAAATATTACGTTTTTTATATTTGTTTTTTCAGCAAAAACAAAATTAATTATTCTTAATGTGTAGTGGTATTGTTTGTGTTGATAAAAGAATAAAGCCAGTGGTAACCATCTATTCAGATCAAAATTTGAACCTAACACAAATTGTGACAACATTGACTTGTATTCTATATAACATTGTTTATTTCTTCTGTTGAAATCATACTTTGTTACTATAGCCTTATCAACACATTTGCGCACAAAATGCACAGCAAATAAGCTTTTTATTAAACTTGATTTACATTTATTGAGACAGTGAAGAATTTTTGTTGGTGTGTGTGGATGTAAAAAATTATATTGATATTGTAAAAGAGGATATATAGCTTTGTCTTCTTCATGGTATTTGATCAAAGGTTCATGACAAATCTGATTGTTCGCTTTCAATATGATAAAATCGTTTAAAATTTCGGTTCTAAGTGTGAAGTTTATTCCTGTAGTATGTATGTTGTGAAGTACGTGAAGCAGTTTTGTTTTTGAATCACCCAAAGTTTTTCCCTCAAACATATTATTCTGTACAATGAAGAAGTTAGGGAAAAAATCATATTTTAAGTGATAACAAAGTCTTGAAATACATCCTTTAAAGCATCGTAATAAAGTACTAGGTGTCCACATTGAAACTCCTGTCTCTTCAATTAACCAAAACAAAAGTGTTTTCAGGAAATATGAACATAATAAATTTTTAACTTCTTTATCTATAATTTGCTTTAAGACTATCTTTAACACTGAATAACAAAGGACCTGGGTATGATTAAAACTGTGAACTAAAATTTGCTCTGCTACAGAAAAAGATATTCTCCATTCTAAAGGACTGTCTTCTTTAGCCCCAAATTTACTTCCTATTGGTACTAAAAGGATGGACTTCTCTTCCTCAAAAATTTCTGAAATTAAATTTTGTGGAGGCCAGTATTGCAACCGGCTTCGAGATAACCAGTTTAGGGCTTCCTTTGGCCATTCATCAAGTCGAAAACAAAATACAAAGTCCATTGATTCATCCTTTGTTGATGTACAAGGACCATGTGTCATGAAAGGAATTGGAAATGGTAAGCGTTTAGAACCTTTTGCTATATGACTCGTGTAGTGTTTAAGTGTTGTGTTGGGCAATATATATTTGTTCTCTACCTGACAAATTTTAACTTTTAACCCATGAATATCAATAAAACCATTTTGAGTTTGATTTGCAGAACAGCAAACATTAATTTTAGAAAATCCAGGAGGTGTGTTTTCTGTATTCATAAAAAATATTTGTTGACTTGATGGGTTTCTATCAGTACAAATAATATTAAGTCTGTCCATTAGCATGATGTCTATGTCACTTCCAGGTAAGTCTATTCCTTCGGACTTACTTCCACTGAAGATCCACTCAATATTGGAAGATGCATGATTTGTTATACAGCCCATCACTTTAAAAAATGCCCTCCTTGCTCTTACTACTTTCTCCGCGCCAATCTTTTTGCATAAATATTGGTAAAACTCTCTTGATATGTCTGTGTTGGCCATTTCCATGTCTCAATTTTCCTGAAAAGATAAATTTGAAATAATATTGCCATTTTGATATAAATAGTAATAAGTAAGTAAGAAAGTAAGTAAGTAAGTAAATTCTTTATTCCAATTTTGGTACCCACGAGAGGCAAAATAAGTTTTACAAATAAAGAAAGAAAATCTTAACAAAAGATTACGAACACAGTATCTACAAACACGGACATAATGACTANCTACAAAAATCGAAGTCTAAAGACATGGCAGAAACGGTAACAGATAAAAACAAAGACAAAACAAGGACGTGAGACATATAAATGAATTATATTACTATAAATGGAGTTGCCCTTTGGGAGAACCGTTACAGATTAATTCCTATTACTAATTACCACTTTACAACATTTTGTTTTTTTCTCATCTCTAAACACTCATAAATATATTTTGATAGATTTATTATAACATCTATCTTCATTGGACATAAGCCAAACCAATAATAATAACCAATAGTCATCAATATATGGAATAAACGCTCGGCAAGCCTTGCGTTTAAAGATTTGAAAATTTAACTATCTCTAGTGTAGAAATGTCGTTTCTCACTCGATGTAGTTGTGGATTCTATTTTCTCTAATTTCCATCCAGTTTTCACATTACTTTAATAGTGTGGAAACATTTGTTCTCCTCTCTAGAGAGGAGAACAAGTTTCGTGACATTTCCCGCCAAATTTATTCGGAATACAATCCTCGGTGTTTTTCGCCCCTTGATTAGAGAAACAGATTCCAAAACTTAAACACGTTAACAGGATTTTTTTTGGTAAGGGAAGTGAGAATTACGAAAAAAAAATAATATTAAAATTGAGAAAGAACAAAGTATGCATTCGGTTAGAAATTAGGAAAAAATGATGAAATTGTTTTGTAATTGGTTAATATATTTCAAGGTTATTTTTGAAGAATCCTGAAAAGAAAACAACTTGTTGTTATAGAGTAAAAGAGAATGAGACAATATCAGTACAATCAATGGTAAAACAAGGCATGGCTATAACGCCTTTTCTTCAATTTACAATGAGGCCTTCAAATATAAGAATTGTTCATAACTCATATTAAGGTCAAGATTGTCTCTAGCACCGGTTTAACTATCGCTACATCAATGTTTCTTTTCTAGCAGATATACGCAGGATCGTAAACAAACATAAAATACACTATCAAAGTGTTCTTCCAATCGCTGTCATTTGTTTCTCGACAAAATTAAAGACAATAATTACAAAAAACTACAGGGTAGTAAGAAAATTCGGCAATATAAAATCACGAGATGTGAGCACATAATAGAGGTGCACAGAATATTATTTTTAAATATCAGAAAATAAAAGGCCAAAATTTGGATAATATGATAGTCCATCAATATGAGAAATTCTCTAAGGAACAAGTACACCATAAATGAAATGTATGGAGAGAATAAATCTCTGGCATGTAGAATATATTACCGAAATCCACGACAGGACAAACAAATACAAGTCTTGAATAAGCAATGAAAGGATATAGAGTAAATGTAAATGACACAAAGTCTTCACAAATACAATAGTATACAGTTATTGACTTGGTCCGAAAACAACAGCTGTTTTGTTGGACCCGAGGACTGAACTGTTGCACGAAGCCGAAGGCTGAGTGCAACAGTTTAGTCAGAGGGTCAAACAAAACAGCTGTTGTTTGAGGACCGAGTCTACATTGTATAACTGTTTTGTTATACCTTTTCATGTTCAATGAATACGCTCCATTTCATCTGAATACAATTCATGTTTGGTTATGCAGACGACAGGACAACATGTGATATGGGCGTGATATCTTTGAACCAATCAAAATAAGGCAGGTGGTCAACAGATCGTTGTCGGTCAACAGACTGAAAACTGTTGACTGGTCAACAGATCGTTTTTTGGTTTCATTAATAAAACAGACAAATTGTCGATATTTTCCCCCAATGCATTTAAATAAGTAACATATAATAAGGTATAACAATATGACATATTGTCCGTAAACACATTTCTGATTCGCATGTGCTTGGAATGTTTTGCGTGAGGTCGCATAAGTACGACATATCACAGGAATAAATTTTATGATCTTACACATATAATGAATTCATTCCCAAACAAAATTTTATTCTAACAAATCATAAATAAATCACTAATAAGTCATGAATAACATAGAAATACAATGATATTAACATGATTTATTACTCACTTGTTTAACAAATCATAAAGGGCATAGTTATGCAAATTTGGCTCAACTGATCTATTTCACATTTGTTAGAATATAAGTGGTTTATTTATGATTTGTTATCTTTTCTTCCCAGTAAAACTATGTTATTAGTGATTTGTTGTCTTTTCGCTTGCAGGAAACTATGTTATTACTGATTCTTTAACTTAAACTTTCTTCAAAACTATGTTATTTATGATTTGTTAACTTTTCTTTTTAGCTGAAACTATGTTATTAATGGTTTGTTAACTTTTCAATTGTAGAATACTATGTTATTAGTGAGATATTAACTTTGAATCTGATCTAAAGTATGTTGTTACTGATTTGTTAACTTCTTCAATGCTGTAAAACTATGTTATTTATGATTTGTTGTAAGCAACTTAAATACTTGTTTTGAAATTTCCAACCAATCAAATTAATGAAAGGTCCCTCTGCTTTTACTCAAAATTCGAATGTTGTTACTAAGAAATGGAGGTAAACATATTCTATTGGAGATTGTTTCTAGGGTTGCGGGTAAAAATGCAGCTTCAGATAAGTAAAAATTTTATATAGATAAGCAATATTCCTTCCTTATTCTCTAATATTTGGCAAGCACAATTTGAATACATTTACAATGACTATTTAAATATAAAATGAACTGCTTTAGGTATATGGAGTATGGAGGTGCATTTATTTTCTGGCAATTAACAATCTTCTACATCATGCATACTTGACAAGTAACATATCAGTACAGATATGAATCGATGATCGACATTATTCAGATGATTATCTGCAAAGTAAAATTTATTCCCTTCAACCATTGGGGCATATCTTGCATGTTTTAAGGTTTTTTTTTATCAGAAAACAAAATATGTATTTGTTGATAATTAAGTGCTGTTTTTCAAGCTTAATTGTAATATATTAAGTTTTGTACATTATTTGCAAATGCATTTTCTTTATCTGGTTCAAAGTTGTGTACACACACATAATTTTATAGTCAGAGATTCATTTTCAGTTTTCTATGTTGTTACTGAGTTATTAACTATGTTGTTACTGAGTTATTAACTATGTTGTTACTGAGTTATTACTATGCTGTTACTGAGTTATTAACTATGTTGTTACTGAGTTATTAACTATGTTGTTACTGAGTTATTAATGATTTCTTACTATGCCGTTTCCTATGTTATTTATGATTTGTTACCTCATTTGCATAACTATGTTATTAGCTCATTTGCATGTGAAATTTTCTCACTAATAAACCACCTTCAAATCATGGTCTATTTATGAGTTGTTAACATAACTTGATTCCACCTTTTTTATGTTTGGGTTGCTTTTATTTCGGGACCTTTGATACATTTAAACTGAAAATTGGACTTTATTCTGCTTTCTTATTTTATTTTATATTATTCGCATGTTTATAATACTATATGGAAACGGGACAGATATAGGGGAGATTTAGGTACTTATAAATCGGTTTAACCCTACCGGTGGGTTTTGCTACGATCGGTACCAAGTCCGGCTGTCCCGAGTTCCTATCGTTGTTTATGTTTGTCTTTTGTCTTATTTGCGTTTTTCCTGTGTAGTTTCCTGGCAGGTTGTGGCATGTAATTGTTTTCAGCCATTTTCGGATATCCTGTTATCCATTTTTTTACTTTATTTGAATTATAACCTGATCATAAACTCTGGTGAAACTGAAAAAATAAGAAATACAGGTCATATGGCTTAAAGCGATCGTCGAATTTTTACCATACCGTCTATCCAAAAGGTATCCTATTTCGTATATTATTTGATCGGTTCAAGAACCGATAATGTTGGAAGGTCATATTTTATATCTATTTGACACAAAGATTAATATACAGTCTGTTGTATTAAAAGTCGTTTTTAAAGTTACAATAATTACCTAAAATATACTCGTGTGTTTGAAAATTCCATGTTTTAAACACTTCTACTTAAATGAGCTGTTTAATTGAAGAATAATGACTAAAGAAATAATGTTTATAGATCAAAATATATTAAAATAAAACTAAACAAGAAAAAACTGTGATCAAAGCTCACTAATTTATACCCCGCTCCAAATTAGACACAAGAGATACAAAAAGGTTAAAATCAAATTTTCAAATAGCTCGTGCACGATAGCAATGTATACTGAACATTCCGTAAAAGTTTCAATGAATTTGATCAAGGGGGATAGGAGGAAGAGTTTTCGCCACAAAGTAAGTACCTGGCAGACGGACGAGCGATCAGACGGACGGACAGACGTGCTATCAACGTGATCTTCATATACCGCCAGCTAAAGCGGGGATATGAAAAGACGCTTTTTTTCCCTTAATTTTGAACAAAGTGTGTAAAACTCAAAAACAATTACTGAATTCCATACGATACAGTTAAGGTCTTTTGTTGAGGTAAATGTGCAGTGTATGGTGAGGTGATTATCTGTTTTCCCAAAAGTCAATAACACTTCGCATTAACCGAAACAAAACACACTGAAAGTTTATTCTATAATGCGCATTAGAGTTGTTATTCATGTATTATATACTATATCTATAAGTTTCTATAGGTGTGGAAATGTGATCTGGATAGTGTATAAACATGAATGCACTTCTTAAACAAATGTGAGAGAAATAAAAAAAATAAGTAAAAAGTTAACTGTTAGAAATTCACAGATTCCAGCTGATACGTAGTTTTTGGTCTTGAAGACCACGCAAGTAATGTAAATTGAATTAAGGTAAAAGGTACGTAAAGAACAATATTCCCGAATTTCGATAAAACTTTGCATACAAGTTCATCATGTTCATGGGATAGAGCTGGATATTACAGTGAAAGAAAAAAACGGTTTTAACTATTTTAATGTCTGAAATATGACTGATTAAAAAACCAATTCAAGCATTGTTGAATTCATATAGAATTTATGTAAAACGTTCAGAAAAATTGGAACAACAATCTTTTTAAAATGCGCTTTTTTTAACACGTATCTTACAATTTTTCTACAAAAATGAAATATTTAAAACAATGAAATTTCCGTGTTAATTATGGATAGGGTAGGCTCGTAAAAAATGGATTTCTCTCGATAAAACGCGCCGTCAAAATAACGACGTTGTCGATAAAAGCTACGATTTTAGGCGTGATTTGAATGATGATCCCCTCTTAAGTGGTATATACCATGACAACGAACTCGGTGACCATATGAAAAATTATATCAATAAATCGGAAATCTCTTTAGCAACATCATACCAGTATACAGAAAAATTGTAGGATGCAGTTTGAAATATCGACGATTTAAAGTGGAATTGAAAAAACATTTTACGTTCATCCTAAAGCAAAATTTATAACATTCACCGCAAGGGGGAGGGCGCTGATTTACGTACCTCTCACTTTAAAATAGTTTGTTTTCAAAGATAATTTAAAATCCAAAACGATACGAATGAGTTTCAAGAAATCATTACTTTAGAGTGATACGCAGTAGTTACTGTTGTTGTTAGTTGCTTGTTAATTAAAAACAGGGGTGATAGATATTGTAATAAAAGTTGCAGGGTCGATTTTATGCTTGTTGACGACACCGCAGCCAAATGTAATGAAAAACGTGGAAGTAGCTTCGTTCGACATCGACATGCATGAAGCAATGGCTTCCGCTGTAACCCATGTTGTGATCCGTGTTAAACTTACTATGAGGTCTGGGAAAAGGTCATTGTTTAAGGCCCAATGGTAACTTCAAGATGAAGAACAACAATAAAAGCGTTATCAGATTTCTGGGTTTTACAATGTATTGTAGAGATTTTGTCTCATGTGTATTTTCTCCACATTCTTTCATTTTTTTTCTTGAATAGGTGTTGTGAAATGTCAAAAAAGGGTCGGTGTTAGCTCAACTTTTGTGTTCTGTGATATTTAACAACGAAACAGATTTTACTTAATTGTTTTTCTCTGATTTTCTGTTTTATTCGATTAATGCTGTTGCTCTTATTTTTTCTGATCTGACGTTTAACCACAGATGCTGGTGACATTAAGAGGATGTCCATAGAAAAGTCAGGCAATGGCTGGCACATGCCAAATTTTGTTTTTAAAAATCTATAAGTATTTTGGAATCACAAACACCTATTAATCTCCAAAATTGTTCGATTTTTAATTTAAGGCGAAGAATTTAGAGTAATAAATTACATAGAAAGCACTAAAAATATGAAATTACCGGAGAAAACTCCTTGATTTTTCATACAATTTAGTTGCTTTGTTAAGAATTTAAATATCATATTTTGAGCCATCAAAGGTAGATATGGAAAATTGTCTCTTTGTTTAGACATTTGTATAGGTTCAGCAAAAATTCAGTTTGATCAATGTTGCCATGTGCCAGTCATAATATAGGATATGCCTGACTTCCTCATGGAAAAGCTCTTAAAGATGTCAATAACAATTATCTTTTTCTTGTGGAAGAAGAGGAAGGATTGATATTTTCATGCTACAAGCAACAGTGAGAAAATTAATATCAGGATAAAAAGATTATAATACACCACTTAAATTTCTTTATAACTAACACAACACAGCATTTTTTAGTTTATTTGTTTGGATCAGCGCAAAACAGAGTTTTCCCCAATACCTTAGGCCTTAAGGTTTTGAAATCTGATGACAAAAATAACATAAGGTTATTGAAAAAAAGAAAAAAACTTTATTTATTCATTTATTAGATTAAGTCAAGTAAGTTTACTTATAAAAGAAAAATTGAAAGGATATAGAATGAATGTACATGTGACAAAAACGCACACGATACATAGAAAACGCCAGTTTATGAAGAACAGGGCTTTTATTCATGTCTACATTTTGATGTCGTCTGAGGGTCTTCAACCAGAGGTGAACAATATTCACCCCTCAGGCGAGAAATAAGCATGGTTTATCATTATTATGAACCTGCAGTTTTTATATTGTAATTTCATGGTAAATTTAATTGATTTAATTAATATGAATTGTGAATGTTGAAATTATTTGACACACCATGCCCAATAGGCCATAAGAGATGGTCCAATCTTTTGTCTGTTTTCCCTCGATAACTTTTTCAAACATACAACTATGGAACTATTGTAAACTAAATTTCCACAGTATGTTGCTTATATTGTTTTAAATTGTGTCTGAAGATTATAACTGCTGTTGTTATATTAGGAAAAAATGCGCGGTTGTAGGCAAATAGCTATAAACCCGATGAAAAACTCCATTTTAGAGTAATTGTCATTGTAACTGAAAAATATATTTTTTTAAATAGAAAGGAATAGAAAGTTTAAATTATTAAAATGTAAGCAATGGAAAGATTTATTTTCCTTGCGATTTTGAAGAAAACATTTTATAACTCAAATGCCTCCCTTGCTTTTTTAGACATATTTTCTGAAATGTTTTATACAGTTGGTCTACACTATTTTGAGATTGAGTTTATTTTCTAAGTACTAAAAAGTTCATTATGTCAAAGGCTTTATTTCATCTGAAGTTTGAATTACATGATCAATATTAATAGGAGCTATTTCGGTCAAATATATCTACATTTCGGTTTGGGATGTTAAGTAAGCAGTTCAAATACAGAATGAAATATATTAAAGCTAGGTGGACACTAATACAAGGCGCATTAGGTTTGCGCATATTGTGAAATACGAATCGGATTCGGAGTTAACTTAATTTTTATGTCATATGTCATTTTGATGTCATATGTGATTGATTAACTTGGTATGCATGGTATGTAACCAGTTAAGCTATAAATGACCTTCCTTTGAAAAAAAGAAAATATACTTTAAAAAGATGGAAGATACAGTTTCCTTCCCTTTACAGTGGACATACTTTAAGTTTAAGAGTTTTATTTAAGCAAGTATTATTTATTTATTATTTAATTTTATTTTTGCAGTTAACAAAGTTAAATTTAGGATCACATTTCTCTGAGAAAATTTAGGATATATATTTATAAAAAGCAAGCTGTTTTGCACCTTTTCATTTCATTATGTTAAAGAGTTGATAGGGAATATCGATATTCATCAATAGGTCACAAAAGTCTAAAGCAACAAGATCAGCATGGAGGGGATGGAAATGATGGTAATAATAAAATTACCGAACAAAATTACCAGAGGCCGAAATCCAAAGGATAAACTGACAAAGTGGGGTGAAAAAATGTGAACTGCCATTGTACCGACTTTGTAAGGAAATGAAGCAGTTGAAGTTTCGTACCTTGTATATTGTTTGGGATAAAATTGTCTTAGAATGAGTTAATTGTCTTCTGATGGCACTGGACATAGGCTTGTCTTTATTATCTTGAGGTGACTCTAGTTTTATAAAATACCCTGCAGCAAACAAATCCAATATAATAAATCGTATACAACATGTACAATGCAATTCTTGTTGTTAAATCCTTCATGTTTAATAACGGATTCATTATAGTATTACATGAAAAAAAAACTTGAATGAAAAATTGATACCTTAACAGGAAAAGGCATTAGTAAATTACCAAATCAATCTGAAAATAATGATAGGTCATGCGCATTGTTTCCATATTGAGAGGTTATGAACCTTGTTTTCGAAATAAATCATGTTTGAAAGATTGCTACAAAACCAATATCTGATTTTTATCTTGAATTAACATTTGAACGTACATGTCTGTTTTCCTTGGGAAAGAAAATCTACAATCTAATGAAATTAAGTTGACTGACCTTTCTTGAGCTTCATAAGCCATTACTTAAAATAAGATGGTATACTTTTGTCCTTGGAAAAAACAGGAATATTCGTAAAGATTCTCGAAACTTAATTGCCAGCTCAGATACATTTCAGTATAACTGGGCTGCATCAGCAGAGTGTAATAAAAATATTTAACTGCTAACTGATTTCACTGATTTCACTGAAATTTATTCCAAATGCAAGATAACCGGGTAGAATTCTGAAAAAGTAGTTCTTGAGAGTTTCAAGATACTTAAAAAGATTTGAATAAAATATATTGAAAACTGACCGTTAAAATGTTTGTTTCCACTAAAATTCACACAAAAATCACGTTGCCAACAGGAATCCCTCAAAATTAATGTCTTAGAACGTTTCAGAAAAAAAAAATTAGAATTAAAAATTTTGAAATGTAACAATTGAAAATGATTTTTTCTTTGTCTGAAAGTCATCCAAATAGTATGCTTGCTTACATGAATTTGTTTCTCTTTGAGGGTTTTATGAAATTTGCACACATTAGACAGTTATCGTTTTTTATTCTCAGTCTTCAGAATAAGTCTCATAAATATGAAAAATGTCTAAAATATTTGATTGTATGTACGAATTTCAAAATTTGATGGACATTTAAACGCACTTTACGGGAGATTGAATCGGAATAAAATTCCGAATGCTTACTGAGCATCTCTAAATTATATGCAAGAATTCTACAACCACATTACATTCCTTAATTCTTATTTCAGTATGGATATAAAGTGAAAATTTAGGCCAATTCATTGACGCAGAAAACATAGCTCATATATATAGGAAAATATAGGTATGGATGTTACTACTAAAGATGTAACCAATTATCAATAATCATTTGTCTTTGTAATGGAGGTGCTGAGATATGGGGCAAACAAACAAATTGATCGAATAAAATCCAACTAATGACAAAATACGAAAAAATGAGTTTTTTTTCTCTCCAAAAACCTTGAATACAACAATAAAGTCATAATCAACATTTTGTCATTTTTTTTTATTTAAATACGAAAAGTAAATGAAGTTCATAAAGTTTTAAATTTGGGTTAACCAAATTCTGAGGACACCGACAACGCCATGTTGGCCGTATTGGTTGCCTCAAGTAGTAACCTCACAGCTATGTTAAAAATTCACCTTTAAAGTAAGTTAGAACCCAACAGTCAGTACAAAGAAATAATAATCGTCCAAAGATAGTTACAACATTGGAAACATAAAGAAACAAACACATCACAAAAAATGGCACAAGAATAGGGTCTGTAAGTTTCGTCATGTGACTCCCGAGAATCAACGATAAACAGGCAATTCGAAAACATTTACCGCCATAACATACGTCGGAGGATTGTGACATTCAAATGTTTGTTTGAAACGTCATATATCTTAGTTTAAAATGTAACTTCCGGGTACATTGGTCCCGGAAGTTTCAAAATTGTTCGAGACTTCCAGGCCCTATAGAAAACTGGGGACACACATAAGATGAATAACATGTGTCGAATTAAAAATCGGTGAACTTAATAACTTTATAAACGATTAAAGGCTTTGTTTGAAAAAAAAAAAACGTCTTCATTGATATAAAAATTAATCTTACGTAGTTGTTAAGCAAAATACTTTTGTGATTCAAACTTTTCAAAGCTGAACATGCAATCTTGGAATTCAAGTCAGAATAAATTATTCTTGTGCAACCTACAAAACATTAATATAAATAAACTATCAAGATACAATTTAAATGAAAATGACTCTTTCTAAATAAATAATACATCATTATAAAAAAAAAATAAAAACTTAAATAATAAAGTCAATTATTGGTAAGTATTAGGGAAGGCTTCATAATTTAAAATTGTGTGAAATGTATGACTTATATTTTCCTTGTTTCGTGAATTTGGATGGGAGACGGAAATAATAGATACTCTTTTCATTGACGTGTCTTTTCCCCTAAAAATTTTTCAATGTTTCTCGTGCTCCTACAAAGATCTCATGTTGAACTGTCCTGTTCTTCTATGATTTTCTGATCGCCTGTCTTGATTTCCAATGTCATTAGACTTTTAAATGAGTAAATTGCTATCCAAAATGTATTTGTTTCAAAGAACAGTACACACTTACCGCCAATGTATTGGATTGGAGATTACATGTTATTAACAAGAATTATTGACCTTCGGTAACAAAAATATATTNCACCAATATTTTTTTCAAAAGGGGGGCCCAGAACCCAATTTTTTTAAAAACCCCTAGGAATTTTAAATATTTTCCCACCTAAGGGGGGCCCGGGCCCACCCACCCCCCCCTAAATCCGCCACTGTATTTCTAACAGCAGATAAGATAAAATAAATTTCCTCAGTGGTACATATGTACTGTTCTGATGGTTGAATAACAAGATACTGAAGTTACTGCAAAGTTACTTTCTGCCATATGACCATTTCGACAACTTTTAATGAGATGTTAATGACAATACTCTTTCTTTCTTTTTGTGAGAAAAAAAATGCTGTTTTTACCCAAAAGATTATATATAAAGGGAACTCAGTTGAATTGTACAATAAAGTTATAATAAGATGAAGATGAAGAAAAAAAATCAAATTCGTTATCAAGGTTACGTATTTTTATTAGAATAAATGATGTCATTGTTTTCCTGTCTAAAAAAACACGTGAAATGGACCAATTATAGAATTGATTCAATTAACATTAAAGAAGGGTTTTTCATTTAAAGGACATTTACATGTACCAAGAAAAGGAGTTTACTTCCGACAGCTAAAGTACGAAATCCAGTATTTGTTTCCTTATATTTAAGTGGAATACTTGACTTAATTTTTTTTTCTGAACGCTTGGTTTTAATATGAATAAGAAGTATTTTTCTTACCTAATATGGTATGAACAGCGTTCGGGCTAGACAGACACAGGATATGGCGTTCTCCAGTAAATCACTGCACTGGAAACTTTCGATTGATTGATTGATTGAATATTGTTTAACGTCTACTCAGCAATATTTCAGCTATATCAAGACGAGAACAAGTTTGTTGATAAATAATCACTTTGGGGTATGGAAATGGCCATGGGACGGGAAATTCTGACTGCCACTGGAAAAGTAGNCCCGCCCCCCCCCTAAATCCGCCACTGTATTTCTAACAGCAGATAAGATAAAATAATTTTCCTAAGTGGTACGGTTCTGATGGTTGAATAACAAAATACCGAAATTACATGTACCAAGAAAAGGAGTTTACTTCCGACAGCTAAAGTACGAAATCCAGTATTTGTTTCCTTATATTTAAGTGGAATACTTGACTTAATTTTTTTTCTGAACGCTTGGTTTTAATATGAATAAGAAGTACTTTTCTTCCGTAAATGGTGATTTACAGTGGGAGATGACCTATGTGAGATCGATGCACGCGACCTCATCTCACACCGGTAAATGACCAACCAGACGTGTTGATTTTTGTGATACAACAATCGTAACCTTGACTAAACGTCATAAAACACCTGACGTCATAATGTTAGGAACACTCAAATGGCGACAACATTGTTCACATGGTATAAGTATCTAGACATTTCTATCCGTGTTTTACGGAAGAAATAGGAACTTGCATTCGGTCAAAATAAAAGATCGGGATATCTTTCACTCGTGTAAGAAATTCTACGTCTTTTACTCTCGTTCCGCTACGCTCCACTCGAGAAAAGACGAAATTTCTTACACTTGTGAAAGATAGCCCGATCTTTAATCTGACCTTATGCAAGATCCTATTATTCTTACCTAACATGGTATGAACAGCGTTCGGGCTAGACAAACACAGGATATGGCGTTCTCCAGTTAATCACTGCACTGGAAACTTTCGAAGAAAGGAGTGTTGTTAAGTAATCTAAAATAAATACAGAATGACTGAATACGAATTGCTACGTAAAATATATTAAATTTTATTTGGAGAAAGTTTTGAATTAGAATCTAAATATGTATTGAATCATAACCATCAATATGGTCGTCCATAAAATGTTTTTCAGGTTCAAACCGTATGAAAATTTGCCACCAGCTATGAATATTGATTTGTTTTGAACACTACGTAAACACTTTCAAAGATCATGATTTATAGAATTATTTGGGTATTAGGAACAAAATTTGACAAAAAAAGCCTTTGAGTGGTCACTGCAAAAAGATATTTTTTCAGGTTCATATTTATACATGATGGCCATCAACAGGGAATCTTGTTTAAAATTGGATACTCTGAAAAAGCACTTCAGTTATCTCTTCTGAATCTACCCGGTCTAAAAGATTTAATTTTTATTGCAATTGTACTTAGAAGTATCCTGGAGAAAAAAAATGGTCTTTTTCAGAAGTACCCATTGGGCTTCTAATTTTTTTTCAGATTTACTCTTCATCCAATATGGCAACTAGCATGGAATAAATTTGGACCTTAAAAAAATACATTCAACGGTTTCCTCTAAAACTAATGAGGTAATTGGAAACAAAGTTATCTAAAATAGCCTTTGGAAACGTCCCCTGTAAAAAGTTATTACATGTTTCCACTTTATCAAAGCTTGACACTAGGAAGCAACATAGTGTAACATTGGAGAATTCGGGAACACATTTAAAGTTAACTTCTTCACCCGTTTGCACCAAACATGGCAACAAAAGCCTTTGGGTTTTCCTCTTTAAAAAGTCTTTAGGTTCGTGCTTCATTTTAGATGTTTCCAGCGGGAATATAGTTTTACATTGAACCATATAAAACGCACATCTACAGATCGTCTATTCTTGCAATACTGAATAAATTGAAACAAAACATAGCAAGAAACATAGTTTAACATCGGACCTTTTGGGAGAACCTTCAAAAATCTTCTCATATTAAATAACTCCAAGTTTTTGATGGTTTTACACGTTAATACCATATCCAAGATGACTGCCAGTGACACATATAGTTAACATTGAACCCTATAAGAAAACACCTTCAGATAACTTTTGAAACTACTACTGAAATTGGATCTAATCTTATAAATATTCATTTGGGTGGTCGCTCGAACAAAAGGTGATTTTCAGGATCACACAGTGTACAAAACTATTGCAATTGGAGAACATTGTTTAACATTGGGCCATATCTGAACTGTCTGAGAGATCTTCTCTGAACTACAGAAGCACGACTCGGTCACTTAAGTCTTTGGATGGACCTGTTTAAAGAGTAATTTACACAGATTCACATACTATCCAAGATAGTCGGCAAACAAAATTTGACCCTATTGTTTACAAGTTTAAAGAATGTCTCAACAAAATATTTCATATTTACTTAAAGACGAAATATACACGAAATTAATTAGATACTTGATCCTTTTGGAGCCAGGTGATACAGGCTCTTTTGAACATAATGTTTCGTTATAAGAAAGGCAAGTGTGTGATAAATTCATAATTTATATTTTTTTAGAACTTTTAAAATTATGAGTGGGCATGTTGGCTAAATTCTAATTTTTGTTTCGATCTACTTTTAATTAATTCGTGGATTAATATTGTTTGCAGTGGTATGTTCTTACAACACATAAATGCTTCGTGCTTCATGAAACTTAGCCTCAAACAATAGTCCTTGGGTGGTCCCTTGATTTTTTTAAGGTTGCACCTTATCTACAGATGATTACCACTGTGAGTTTTCATTTGACCTTATTGGAAAATACGTTTAATAACAAGTAAAACCGAAGTTACTGTTAATTTATTTTCTGCATATGCGCATTTCGACAACTTATGTCTCATCAGAGAAATATTGTATTCTGAATTTACAAGAACCCTAATTGGCTACAGCAGTTCTAGGATGTCCCAAGTTTGCTCTATATTCAAACTGAAAACTGCAAACATTATTTAATATAAGACATCACGTCTGTATGACAACACTTTCAAGGATCATATGAACCTATGTTTCCAATTTGACAGAAACTTGGCTGACACATCGTATTTGGGGTCTTTTTTGTTCCTGTATGCATCTTATCACATTTAAGAATATAGTTAAACCTTGTGTTCAAAATATATTCAGGGACTTTCATCTCTTCACACATCACTTTCATACATCACTACATTTTTATTCTAAGTTATTAATCAAATGACAAAAATACTGAAGATTTTAAACCAATAGGGTGAGAGATGCAGAGTCTTTTGAGCCTTTTGCTCTGAATATTTTATAAACGTTTCACTAATCATTTGTCTATTAAAAAAAGAATACCAAATAATAAATAAAGTCAATTATTGATAAAGCATAGACTATCAAATAATGCTTAAAGAATGAATATTGATAAAGCATAGACTTTCAAATAATGCTTAAAGAAAGAATATTGATAAAACAATGGCAATAAATAAATGCCTAAAGACAAAATATTGATATTAATGTTAAGGTTGATCAAACTTACCTATATCTTCTATCATGCAAACTTTACAAACACTAAATAAGGCTGTGAAATATTACGGATAAAACAGATAATCATGTAGTCTGGTTAAAATGAATGATGCATACAGTACCAATGTATTAAATAGTCTTTTAATGAGTGGGCGAGTGATGAGCTCAGTTTTTACAAGGAAAATTTAAAGGAAAGTGAAAGTAATAGTGAATAACCTTGAAATATAACCATATATGGGAAATTTTTAACACATATAATTGTTTTTGTATAACTTCATTGATATCTATTTAAAATATTTACATATTAATTTCCTTTCGTAAAACCATAGATAAGTGTGTGAGTTTGCACAACCCCATTATTTCCATGAAATATTTTTTTCACAGAATACATGTCTGAAATCAAAGGCCAACGAAGTAATTATTGAAATTATTGAAATCACATCTTATAATTTCAAATCAGTTGACCGCGGTCGTTTAAATTAATATGCATTTGATTAAGTTATCAAGCTCTTTGTGAAATGAAGACTAATTAAGAGATTTGCATTTTGATTACAAAACTAAGATACATGATTTCTTTCTATAAAGCATTTAAATCTATCTTTTGTAATTAAATAACAGTCTTGTCTTTTTTGTTTCGATATGTGGGACAAAACATAGAACAATGCTTAAAGAAGGATATTAATAAAACAAAAACAACCAAATAATGCAAAGAGCCAGAATATTGATAAAACAAAAGACTACCAAATAATGCTAAAAGGCAGAATATTGAATAAACAAAATCTACCATTAATTAACCAGTTTGGATAAAATATGTAAAAATGCATTGCCTTTATAAATTTCAAGTATGCATTACAACAGGACATTACGAGAAAAGAGGGCATTATGAGATTAGCAGGGTCATTATAGGACTCTAGGTTGCGAATGTGTAGTTTTCATGGTGTCTCTAAAACACAAAATTATGATTGTACCATATTTTTACAGTTCAGTGCACATTCGCATTCTTTGTATTGAACAAGTACTAGAAAATTGGAAATACAATTTTTATTTCATTCGTACAGGTAGTTCTTTCAGTGGTCGGACATACGTTGGCTGAATTAAGAGCTGTATCATGTATGATGATTAAAATTTTTGTTTTTTAGATTTTTGAACTCACTTGTGACCACTTATTCTACTCATCTTATCTCAGGGGATCAGAAACTATTATTATATCTTTCCTTGATATTAAAAAAAAGTTCTTCAGAGGTTACCCTAATAATAGGGTATGAAGAATAAGCTTTTTTCTTTTACTTGTGACCACTCATTTTACTCCTCTCATCAAGAGAAATCAGAAAATAAACATGTTTTCTTGATTTTTTTCCAAAAAAGGTAATTTTTTGTCCCTTGAGGTAAACCCTAGTACAGCTGAATAAACTTTTTAATTTCAGATAATTGACTCTGCTTGTGACCACTCCTTTAACTCATATCATCACAATGGATCAGAAAAAATAAATTATTTCTTGATTTATTAAAAAAAATGGTTTTCGTACTTTAACGGTATAAAATTTTATACAGCTGAAAGAAGATCTATGAAGGATAAACTTTTTGTTTCAGATATTTGATCCCAAAAGTGACCTTTAATTTTCAAATAAGAATTTCCAGAAAAATATTTTATATACATAAACCTAAAAAATCCATTTAAGTTCACTCATCTAGTTAATAAAGAATTAAGAAATGGGTATTTTCACACTGGTCCTGTTATGTATCCTCGGTATGTAAAATGGCCCTCGGATGCTGTAACGGCCCTCGGCGTTGCATCGTGTCTTTACAGCTATCCTTCGGTCATTATTACATACCTCGAACACATAAAAGGGCATATGAAAATACCAAGAAGGAAAATTCAGCTTATCTAATTTTAAGGGCCTCACCATAGGTTCAAGTACATTTGACTCACTATTGATGAAGATTGTACTTCCAACTCGTGATTTGATAAATGAATTCGTCGAGAATTTATTATTCCTCCAACCGGGACTTATGCTAATCTGATTTAAGTCCAGTTGTCGCGCTAAGGATGACAGTGTTTGTAAAAGTACTTTGACCGATATGATATGCCTGTTGACGATCCCGTATCCATGACAAAAAAGATACATGGATGTAGCGTTGTTTGACATTTAGCCAGTGAATTCCGCTTAAACCGGTGCTAGGGGCCGTCTTGAACTTATTATGAAGAAAGAGTGTTTGCTCACTGTTGAAGGCCTCATGGTGACTTCAAGCTGACGAACAACATGAAAGAGTTGTTCCAATTGCCTAATCTTACACGGGATGCATTTATAGGGGTATTGTCCCATGTTCATTTACTCCATATACCTTAATTTGATCATTTTCGGTGGAGTTTGTCTTTCGTGCAGTGTTGAGTCCGTAAACAAGACTTTTTATTTCATCAGTTATGGTGTACATGTTCGTGGGAGAATTTCTCATATGAATGCACTATCAAAATTCAACATTTGGCTTTCTTATTTTGTAAAAATTAGACTATTTCTCTGGCCATCTGTACAAATATTGCCAACATCTGCCGATGTAACTTGCCAAGTTTTCTTACAATTAATTAGTTGAGTGCTCTGTGCTCGTTTATATGTTGTGTTGTCTATTGGTCCCTTTGTCGGGCAACGAATGACAGTATTTGTAAGAATACTTATTCACTCCATATCCTTTCATTTTTCCTATTTGCGAGATATTATATGCTTGTTGACGACCCTGCATCCATGACAAAAAGGATATATGGATGTGGACTCCGTAAAATGATTCCCCGTGAGAGAGATGTATGCTCTATATACATTTCAGTTATGGCGTACTTGTTCTTGAGAGAATCTCTCATATGGATACACAATCACACTTTCACATTTTGGCCTTTTTATATTTTTTTGTTATCTTAAATTGTATTCTGACCACCTGTTTATTGTGCCCACATCTCATGATTTTATTATGCCAAGTTTTCTTACAATTGTGCTCGATGAGTGCCCTGTGGTAGTTTTAATGTTGTGATCGTCTTCTATCGTCTTTTTGTAGGGTAATGGATGACAGCGATTATAAGAACACTTTGCCAGTTAAGTTTATGTTTGTTGACGATGCGGCATCCATGGATCATTAGGTAAAAAGGCATGGATGTAGCAATGCTCGACAATTAGCAATGAATTCCACTCAAAACGGTGCTAGGGGCCGTCTTGAACTTGCTATGAGGTATGAGTAAAACTCATGGTCTCATGGTGACTTCAAGATGAAGAACAACAATAAAAGCGTTGTTCCATTGCTTATTATTACAATGTATTTGTAGAGACTTTGTCTAATTTGCATTTACTCCATATCCCTTCATTGTTAACATGGATGTAGGGCTGTTTGACATTTATCAAGTCAATTCCGTTAAAACCGGTGCTAGTGGTCGTCTTGAACTTACTATGAGGTAAGTGTTTTTGCTCTTTGTTGAAGGCCTCATGGTGACTTCAACATGAAGAACAACAATGAAAGCTTTGTTCTAATTGCTTATTCTTCCCATGTATTTATAGGGATTTTGTCCCATATACATTTACTCCATATCCCTTTTTTGTTCATTTTGTTTGCTGGTCCAAGATATTTTTCCAGAAATTAAAGTAATAAAACAAAGAAACAAAGTAACTTTCGTAGCCAGAAATGGTTTTTAAATTCATGGGCATATTACATTTTGCAAAAAACAAAATCAATTACTAAATACCGAAGTTACTATGAATTTAAATTCTGCTTATGCGCATTTCGACAACTTATGTCTCTTCAGTGCAGATAAAATCTAAACTTTTGGAAGACCATAAACTCAAAGACGTTTAAAACTGATAGAGAACAAATAACCAATATGATCTAAATGTAAAGCCAAAATCAGCTAATGACAGAGCATGAGGGATATACACCTTAGTTTTCAACAAAATTTACAAAAATTTAGATATTATAAGGTTCCAAATATAATCGGCTTTCGGGTCAGCACCGAAGTACTGACTATTGGGCTGGTTAAATGATACGCAAAGAAGGGATATGGAGTAAATGCAAATTAGACAAATTCTCTACAAATACATGGCAAAATCAAGCAAAAGAACAACGCTTTAAGTGTTTTTTCTCATCTTGAAGTCACCATGAGGCCTTCAACAGACAATGAGCTATGCACATACCATAAAATAAGTGACATGACCCTAGCATTAAATATTTGCTTTATGTTACACAATGTAAGTGTGGGCCTTCATGTATACAGCTATCTTCATATTATGTAAACGCTGTACTCTTATTGATTAGGGGGCTGCCATACAAAATGATTGGGGTTTAACTTTATCTTGAGTATAGTCATAGAAGTGGCATCTCTTTGAATCGAGATTTTATATTTGAGCATTTGTAGGACATTAAACCCTACGCGTGATAAATAGATATCCCCTTGGATTATGATTCAGGCCTGGGTATGCATACTGTAGAGTGTTGTATTAAATATTTTCATTCATTTATAACGTTGGAATGGAATATATTCCATGATCTTTATTTTGTTTACAGTTTGTCATGTTGTAAAAATTAAAGTATGTACAATGAAATCATAAAAAATTGTCTTTTTGTTTTGTGCAAATTACAATTAGTCTTACTACTAATTTGGACAAATTTTTTAGGAACACACGATTGACTCGACGAGGTCCTGTTGTGATTGTTTTCTGCTGGTATTTTTGAGGAGCAACGGATGAAGCGATTGTTAAAAAAACACTTTGCCAGTTATTATTACGTTTGGTGACGATGATCTCACATCCATAACCAATACATGTTGTTCCACATCTATCAGAGAATTTCACTCAAACCGGTGCTAGGGGACCGTCTTGAACTTGCTATGAGTTATGAGCAAAGCCCACTGTTGAAGGCTGCATGGTGATCTCAAGATAAAGAACAACAACAAAAGCGTTGATAACTTTTACCATGTCTTTGTAGAGACTTTGTGCATTTACTCCATATCATTTCATTGTTTATCTAAGACTTTATCTTGTCTCTCCTGCAGTGTGGAGTCCGTAAAAGATTCCATGTGCCAAAGATGTATGCTCCCTATATATTCCACTTATTGTGTACTTGTTCTTGAGATAATTCTCATATGGATATACTTTTTTCTTCTGATGTAGCAGCAATATCTATTTCTTACACGATTAGATAATTTTCGTATCACTTTAATTCTCTTATGATGCACGCTTAATATCTATTCCTTGCACGAATAGTTATTTGTGGTACATAACGAGATTCTGAAGCTGGAGTTAGATATGAACTTGATGAATCGCTTTTACAGGAATTTCATTGGTCGAGCGCCAAGTAATAACACACCACGCGTGATGTGCTATTATTCTTTCGACGTTTTTATTGCATCACTGTGAAATCTCGTTGGCCGTGATTAACGTTACCTAGCAACGGTGTTGTTGTTTGAAACAAAAACAGCAGTTCGGCACTAAATATTATGAAAATCATAAGAGAAATAGTTTTAACAACTCGAAAGAATTGAATATCGCTGGATATCAACTCTTGTTATGTAATTTAAAATATAATAAACTCGCCAAAGGCTCGTTTATTATATTTTGAAATTACATAACTCTAGTTGATATCCATCGATATACAATTCATTCTCGTTATGAAAACTATAATGCTATAATTTCATTGGCCTTTCGTACTATTTCCGTGTTTTCATTGCTTGTTCTAGAGGTGACACATCGGATCAAAACCACGTCATGGAAATTCTTAGTTATTTTCAATTCCGTGCTCATTTCATTATGTCGTCTGCATTATTTTTAATTTTATTTGAAAGAAGGAAAAATGAAAAAAAAAATGAAAAGAAAAAAAAATAGCTTCGTGTGTACACACATATTACATGTATTAATTCATTCTCCCAAAACAGTTGAATATATTTTTGCCACTTCAAATATATTATTTTATTGCTAGAAATATATTTCCTTCCTGTGTTTATGTAATGATGTAATGTGTATTGAGATTATTGACGCGTGGAATTTGACATCGGAATCAACTACCACAGATACAGAGAAATTTACATCTACATTTAATTACAAATAATTCGTAACATTTTCACTCAACTTACAAGCAAATATTAATTGTATTACAGATTTTTAAAACTGTAATTACAATTCAACCGAGCATTCTGAAAAGATCCCCAGGTTTGTCACCAGCATGGAACCATGTACTTGTCATAGCTATTGATTGTTCAGTGTACATGTGCTTTTAATGCAACATAAACAAGTATCGTTGTTTATAGTTTCTACTGTATATACGGGAAAAATATTGTTACACTTTACATTGAATATAAGGATAAGTTAAAGTGCATAATCCATATTAGATGTATTCACAAACACAACAAACTAAATTCTCCCAACTTAATATAATTGGGATAACACCACAGAAGAATTTACAAATGAAATTTATCATAAGAGAAATAGGATTCACAACTCGTGAGGCTAGTATATCGCTTGTTTTCAACTCTCGCTGAAGCTCGTTAATTTTTCTTGTGTAATTAAAAAGCTTTAGTTGATAACAAGCGATATACAAGCCTCATTCATAATGAAACCTATAATTATTCTTTTAAATTTTGGTATTTCATTTTTTTTTGTCATTTTCAAATGTTATTCTTATCACCTGTTTATAGTGCTTACACCTCTCTAACTTTTCTTGCAATTGACTCGATGAAGCCCTATAATGATTGTCTTCTGTTAGTCTTTTTGACGGGCAACAGACGACAGCGATTGTTCGGAATTTTTTTGCCAGTTATTTTTTAGGATTGTTGATGATCCCGCATCCACGACCAAAAGAAACATGGATGTAGCGATGGTCGATAGCCATCGATGAATTTCGCTTAAAACCGGTGCTAGGGGCTATCTTGAACATACTATGAGGTATGAGAAAAATTCATTGTTGAAAGCCGCATGGTGACGGCAAGGTGAGGAACAACACTAGAAGCGTTGTGTCATTGAAAACTTCTACCATGTCTTTGTAAAGAGTTTGTCTCATGTGCATCTACCTTATATCCTTCATTGTTTATGTATGAGTTAAAGAGCACAAAATATTCAAAAATAAGAAAATTTTCCCCGAGATGACTCGATCTACTGTAAATATTACTGGATTTCAACTCACACTACATTCCTCTTATAATGGGTCATTCTTCATTATTCATTCAAAAATATTTCGGTTGGATTCAACTTGTGAAAAGTAATCCTGATGTTTTTGTTTTCTTTTCTTCTTTTTTGTTTAACAATATCGTATATCAAGGATCGGTAACGTTTCCCTTTAGTTTTTGTCCACATAATAAAGAAATGAACTGAAGATACTTCTTTAACCTGTGTGTGATACCATCGATATTGTTTTGCTTATATTTCCTCCACCTCAAATGGAAGGGGAGGTTTACTGCGAGATAAAACCGTTTTAACCATCCATTTCTTTTGAAGTACCTGTACTAAGAGAAGACCATTGTGGTCGACAATTTTTCCGGTGGTTTCAAACTGCTTTGTCTTTTTGCCTCTTGGATTTTGACTCTTGACAATTCTATTCGGTAGTTTTGTTACTACCCAATGGTCACATCCATTAACTCAGTTTATTTTAAACTTGTATTTTATTGTCTAGCTGTTGTTTCCGATAAATCAGCTAAGAAATATTATGCAAAAAGTCGAGGATACATTTACAGAAAATTGTAATGCAAGGGGTCCTGTATGAACCCCTTTCAATAAATCATATTTTTGAATTTGTAAAATCACGTGTCAAACTAAGTTAGTTTTTGCTTTGAACTGAAAATAGTGAAGTTACCTATCAGGCCTGTTTTTAGGAGTATGTTTCACTTATCAGGCTGTCATAAAGGACCTTTTCATGGATTTCGCTTTAACCCTGCACATACATCGATAAATCTAGCGGCATCAAATTATCATAATCCCAGAGAATTCAATATCATAATTTTATTCTGAGTGAGCTTTCCTTAGGATAATTTATGGGTCTGGGAGATGTCCGAAAATTTGTGACAAAATAATAAACAATGACAATTGATATACTTGAAATGTATGTATTTTCGTTGAAACAAAATAATTGCAGTTATACCGATGAAAACAGCGAATTCATTTTCCAGGCCAGATAGGCTATTCGATGCAGGGTAATTTGTTCCCTTTCACCTTTTGTACATATGTCAGTCAATAAATGGTCTCCCAAATGATTTGATTTGCACGGAACATATATTAGTTGTCGAAATGGACATTTACTACTTTACTGTAACTTCATAAAGAAAAACAATAAATTAGCAAAAAAAAAATAAATAAATAAAAAAATAAAAAAAATAAAAAAAGGGAAAAGAATGAAACTAGTGATCACTTTTCAAGGTTGAAAATTGTAACGGATTTTCTCCATGGTAAGAATTTTTTTACAGATTTGACTGAGGTGTCCACACCAAAACTAGTATTTTTACTGTGGTTGTTGAGATGCTTGCAAAGTGCCATTGTAAGGAACGAAACATATACAGCGAAGAATAGAACTGATGCAGCTGCCATTGAAGCGTCATAACTACCAGTGCTGTCCCTTATATAACCTGAAAAGTACGATAGAATCATATATATATATATATATAACACCCAATTAAGAGATAAAACATGTTAAGTGATTTGCAATAGAAATTTTAGATTTTCTTGTTATTTATACCGACATGAACGTGACGTTCCATATTACGTGGTCACTTCTTTAACTCATCAAAAAATCTCTTAAGGAGATTCGCTCCTCATGTTTTTGGATTTTTGTCAGATTTTCGGAATCCTCGGGTTTTATCCATTTAAAAGTATTATAATTTTTTGCCCATTGACCCCCTTATTTTTTTCTATAATTTCATTTCATACATCTTTGTGAGCATTCTGTAAAAAGTTCATTTGATTCTATTTATTCTGTCACATTCATTCATTGTCAATCCTTGTTAATGTTAATCCTATGAAAAATCAGAGGAGTTCGGTTTCCCGCCAAATTTTGAATCATTTAAAACTCAAAAACTAGATCATCAACCTATCAGTTTTTTTCACTTAAATTGTTTCTTTTTTAATTGTCTAACATAAAATCATGTTTATTTGAAATCCTATTTATTTTCAAATGGAGAAGCGAACCCCCTTAATCAAGCAAAGTATAATACCCATATAACCAATGAACCAAAACAAGCTTAGAATAAAACTTTTGCAAAAGAATATATACATATATATATATATATATTCAAGATATATTCAATATCTATTCAAGAATTAAGATATTGTAATGTTTTCGATTAAATGGTTTTCTCGGATAAGTATTAAGATACTGCTCTTGTGTGACGACCTTTATTACAAGACAGCATTTGTGGATTGACTTCGTATAATTGCGTTTTTAGTTTGTTTGGTCATGATTTCGTAGCACTTTTAATTTCATAAATTAATTATGGTACCGGTATTCATCATTTTTTCAGAATATTAAAATCATAGACCATTACTTTTCGGCATCGTTCAATACTCGGGCGAAAATTATCTTCCATTGAAAAATTCCAAATCAGGTTTGATGACATTTGTCCGTTACATACATTTATTTGACAGTTACCTTATTTCCAGGTTAGATTTCTAATATGTCTTAATGCCTGTGTAAATCTAGCTTTCTCCAGCTCGTATGATACGTATTTATGTACAAAAAAACATGACATGAATAACATCAAAAGCAATCTAAATCAAAGTTCAGAATGTGGGCAAAACAAAGCTGACCAAAACAACAATGTAAGCGGCATAAACTCAAAAATACAGGGAAAAAACAAGTCCCCCAATACAACTGTCTTCTGCAAAAAAGTCCAACTTCTCAAAATATATCGAAGATACAGTAAATCTAGTTTTTGTAGATGGACCTTTCGACAACTTATGTCTCTTCATTACAGATCAAATCTATTTTTAGTAAGACAAAACTGAAATATGCGTAAACATTGGCAGAGAGCAAATTACCAATATGATCTATCTGAAAAAAATGCAGAAAACAAAGCTGAATGAATATTCAAATTCGTAGATATAAAATAAGGCCGCTTCGAGTAAAAAACAGACCTTTTGCTTAATTACTGGCCTATAAAAAAGGGCTTAACTATAACATATAAGATGTATAGATTATTACATGTCTATATCTGCAATGATATCAGTCCGAGACCTTATATCTGTCCAGTGCGGCTGCTGAGGGTCAGATATCGGTAGAGGACTAATATCAGGGCAGATATCGGAATAGACATGTAATAATCTGTTTATCACATAACTGACAGGGGAATGACGCAAACTATATGAAATTAATAGCATAATTTAGGCAAAACTGGCAAACAAAAAAAAGAAAAGAAAAGAAAACAACTTGACCCCCTTCTTCTTGAAATCGGAGCCCCCTGTTCAAAAGCTGGATTCAGCGTTGAACATACGAATTAATCTGGTCGAAATCGACATTTGTAAATTCATCAGACAACGGCTTTGTAACAATAAGGTTAGTTCTTGGTTCGGAGTGTTTCTGAAAATGCATTCACATGTAAATTTCGATTGTTGCAATACTTTTGGCACATCGTCACTGCCATTACATGTATCTGTTGAGAGGTTTGAATTGAAAGAATTAAGTCAGGTTCAAAATCTGCATTTATTGTGTTCTGACAGTTAGAATCTTGCAAACAATAACAAAATAAAACTGCTATGTAATTTCTGTATCTTTACTCCAAGAAATCTTAAGGAGTTCACCTACGGTCTGAAGAAAAGGTTTGATGTCAACATCATAATTGGTTTCCCTTTTGACTTTCAATTTTTCATGGCTTCAAAAAATGTAACAGTTGTAGTTTCCTTTTCAGAACCACTTCTTAACCAAGATCAAGCTTCGGCTTCAGCCATAGTTTGTTTATGTTGCTAATGACTAAATACCGAAGTGACTGTAAAATGGCGTCATCAAATCTGGGTAGATATCAGTTATCTGCCCCGAGAACGGGTATCGATCAGACACTTATCCGGTTATTACATATGCAGAATAGTACAAATTATATATAATATGCGATAAACTTTATTTTTCTAACACTCTTTAACTCACCAAAAAAAGGAGCAATAACTATCTGACATATAGTAATTGCTGTCAAGGTTAACCCAAAGCCTGCAGGATAGTTCGTACTTCCAATAATATCTATCACAGAAATACTGCTAGCAGCTATCATACTTCCAAGACCACACGAGAATGTACATGCTGTTAGTATGTTCAGGTCATAAGAACTTCCAACTAGAGGAAACACTCCACTAGACGCACACCCTAGGAAAGCACTAAGAGCCAATACAAGTAAGATACTAAAGTGGGGTAGTTGTTTGAGCAGCCCTGGAATTATCCGGGAAATCGAGTTAACAATATTCATGTAAACAAAAATTCGTACAGCTGATGATTTTGTAATTCCCCTTGATATGAAAAAATTTAGCAGGAATACCATTATAGAATTATATGTCGCAACACTTGTTGCGATCGTTACCACTGACATCACAAATAATTTATTTGCCATTATGGTTTTCAAAGTACAAATAAGTTTTGGCTTTCTGTTTTCAATACTATCAGGTTTAACATATCTCTTACCTACATTGTCGTTCGTGTTGTTAGAAAGACTTTTAATAGTGTTGGTTCCTTTGAAATGTGCCTCATAAGTATGTTCATTCTTGATAGTATAGACTGAAATTTTACGAGCTTTTTCAACTGAACACTTCTCTGAAGTTTGTAGCTTTGATATTTCGCAATTTCCTTCAACCGTAGTAGATTTGAGTCTGCCATCAAACAATATAGTCATTGCCATTATATTTAGCGTGATACCTGCTTCTATCAGTAACGTTCCTCTCCATCCAAATTCGTTCATAAGAAATTCAAAAAGAAGTGGTGAAAAGGAAGCACATAACCCAGACATAACTTCCATTATTGCAAGTGCGTTAATTCGTAATCGTCCTTCAAAACTCGCCTGTACACTTGACAACGCACTTACAAACGAAAACGAGAAACCCAATCCTATGAAAAAATATAACATATTAATTCATTACGTTAAACCAGGAGAACATTTTCGCTGGAGAGTGTTTTCTCCCCACTTATTTAGATAATATGAAAATACTAATGTTGACTTCAAGATGAAGAACAATAAAAACGATGTTTTTGTAGAGACTTTGTCTCTTGTGCATTCACTCCATGGGAGTTCACACTATGAGTGCCTTTGTTATTAATGTCGTCTTTTTATTTCCGTGCTTTTCAGCTGTCTCACGTCCTTGTTTTGTCTTTGTTTTTCTCTGCTGCCGTTTTTGCCAAGTCTTTGGATTTCGATTTATGTGGTCTTCGCTTTCCTTGTCCCTTCGGTATTCTACTGCCGTTGTTCCATAACCTTTCGTTGTCTATCGAAGACTTGTAGTCTAGAGTCCGTAAGATGATTCTTCGTGCGAAAAATGTATGCTTCCAATATATTACATTTACGATGTACTACATCCTGAGAGAATTTTTATTATTGATATACTATCATACTTTCAAAATTTTGGCAAAATTTTTTTTGAAAACTTCTTAATGTTATTCTGATCACCTGTTTATAGGGCCGTTATTTTACTGTTTATAGGGCCGATATCTCTCTGTTTTATAATGCCAATTTGTCTCCTTGTTAGATCTATATTAGCCCTATAGATGTTTATATGTATTTGTCTTTTTGTGGGGCAAAGGATGACAGCAATTTTAAAAACATGCCATTTACTTTTATGTATGTGACGATCCTGCATGGTGAAAGAAAGGATATAGAGTAAATGCACATGAGACAAAGTCTCTATAAATACATGGTAAAAACAAGCAAAGGAACAACGCTTTTATTGTTGTTCTGCATGTTGAAGTCACCATGAGGCCTTCAACAATGAGCTTTGCTCATACCTCGTAGTGAGTTCAAGACGGTCCTTAGCACTGGTTTGAGAGGAATTCTTTGCTAATTGTCGAAAAATATGAAATGTAAAGTACAGCGTTCTTTGGAATATAGCAATCAATCCCGCTCAAAATAGTGTTAGGGTCGTCTAAAGATTATTATGACGTATGAGGCTCATAGTTTGCAAGAACTTGGAAAATATTTCATAGGCAGGGATAAAATATCATCATATAATTATGTAGTTGAAGCTTTAGCTGCATGTTGAGTATTTTCCTTCAAACTACATTGCAAACTGCAAGAAAATATTTCCAAATTCGCATACAAATTATTGTCATAGGTAACACAATTGACGAGCTTACTTTGAGGACTTGGAAAATTGAATATCATTTGCAGACAAAATTTAATTAGTCAATCTCCATGTAGAGAAATCCACATGTATATTCTATAAATCAAACTTTAATGCACTATACTAATACAAAAACTCGAAACAATAAATAAAGTTACTTTAACATATATTTTTTAGAAATATTTACTTCCTTAATATGTTATTCTCATATAATTTTTAGAGGTCTTGTTGCGGTATATTTTGCCTAACGTCTACTTTAGCACATTACTGATTAGAATATTTCTGAGGTGTGTATCTTTAGTAACAAAACTTGACGTAATTTTAGCGAGATGATGACCCCCCCCATAAAAAGAAAAAAAAAATAAAATAAAATAAAAAACGGAAGAATAAGTTCAGTTTCTATAAAATTAATAGGCAGTTTAAAAAATAATTTGCCATGATAATTTAGAAATATTTTATTTTTCTTTGAAAAAAAAGAAAAGAAAAAGAACTTACCTGAAACACCGTGTGTAAAAACAAGAAATAAAATACTAGTAGCGAAGTATGATGCAAATATTCCCCCAGCTGCCAAAAAGCCGCCTACTTGTCCACATTTTCGACAGCCGTATTTTGTTATGTAAACGCCAGTTAGAATACCTAATAACAATGAAAAAAACATGTTTGAGTCGAGCGGAAATGAAATTACTCAAAATCTATTGTAATTGGCTATTTCTTCAATCGCAACGCTTAGACCGCAAAATCAGGAAATCAAATTAAAAGTTTGGAAGGATTGAATACAATAATCATATACAGTAACAAAAGTTCAAGATTTAGCTGAGAGAAACATATTTCTTATTTTCCTGTTTTATCATAACAAATACATAAACATCATTTTAAAAAGTGATGAGAGACTAAAAAATTGTCCTTGCCATTCATCATACTGTCGGGCATGCAGTTTATACAGTGACTTTTTAGTTAGAGCAAAAACACTGTCCCAAAAGCTGCTTAGTCAGGGATTTGTTCAGCCTTTGTTACTTTCATCCCTTCAGAAATTCTATGGCCGTCACCATGACATCATTGACAGATATGACGTGTCTGTGTCCCAAATGAAAACGGACATTTTCAGCTAAATTTCACGTCTTCACGGATTTGACATAACCGGATTTGACTCAACCCCGGATTGACTCACTGATAGTGTGACGGGTGCCGCTAGCGGAGCAGGACATGCTTACCCTTCCGGAGCACCTGATGTCACTCCCGGTTTTCATGGGAGTTCACACTATGAGTGCCTTAGTTCTTAATGTTATCTTTTTATTTCCGTGCATTGTACCTGTCTCACGTCCTTGTTTTGTCTTTGTTTTTATCTGTTACCGTTTCTGCCATGTCTTTGGACTTCGATTTTTGTGGTTATCGCTTCCCTTGTTCCTTCGGTATTCTACTGCCGTTGTTTCTTGTACATTGTACATATGTCAAGATTTTTTCCATATTACATTAAGGGAGTACGA
>MJUU01003717.1:0-40486 GCA_002080025.1 Modiolus philippinarum | reverse complement strand
AGCTTTCAATTTCAGGTAAGTTTTTATCATCTCAGACTAACAACTCGTGGTAACAACAATAATAAAAACTAATTTCCTTAATTTTGGAAAATTCAAAGTATATGTAATCAAAAAATATTTGGTTTAGGGGCAGGGATCTTCATCGTTTTCAAGATAGTACAAATGTATATCATTCGAAGTTGCATAACTCTGGAATGGAAATTTTTTAAACACTATGTAACATTTTTGATGGAAAAACTATCAAATAAACCGCTGCGCCAAGAGTGCATAGCATGACCGTCCCCACTTTATAGAGCAAACTGATTAATGCAGAATCCGGGTCGTTTCGCGCCGAATCCCGTTCGCACCCTGGGTTGTTTCGCTCCTATCCCCTTTCGCCCCGGGTGCGTTCGCGCCGATTCCCGTTCGCCCTGGGTCGTTTCGCTCCACTTTTATTAACGGTTAAAAAAAAGTTCCCTTTATGTATTTGATTAGAATCTGCATGGTTTTGGGAGTACCGAAAATGGGCGAATATTTCATAGTATCTCTTTTGTTATGTTATTTTCATGGTTTTGGTTGGATTTGATATTTTCTTTCTTCTATATTTTTCTACCACTGCGCGGAATCACAAAAAATATCAAAACACCGACAGTTTAAAAACTAGTAAATTAGATTGGTAATGAAGTACATTCAGAGATGTATGGGCGGTATGATCCATGCATACATTTTTTTCAGGTAATTATGCTTAGTGGGAAAGGGACCAAGAACTAAGCAAAATGGAGAAAAACACATGTGCCATTGACTTGCATGATAAAATGGGGTTTTTTTTGTCAAATTGTTCCCTTTATGTATTTGATTAGAATCTGGTTTTGGGAGTACCGAAAATAGGCGAATATTTCATAGTCTCAGCTCTTTTGTTATGTTATTTTCATGGTTTTGGTTGGATTTGATATTTTCTTTCTTTTATATTTTTCTAACACTGCGGGATAACAAAAAATATCAAAACACCGACAGTTTAAATACTAGTAAATGAAATTGGTAATGAAGTACATTCAGAGATGCATGGGCGGTATGATAAATGCAGGTAGTTATGCTTAGTGAGAAAGGGACCAAGAACTAAGCAAAATGGAGAAAAACACATGTGCCATTGACTTGCATGATAAAATGTTTTTGATTGCACTCCTGGACAGTAAACTCCGAGATTGTTAACGAGATGCCATTTTGTTTTTTACAGTATATTTTTCTGTTTTCGGCCTTTTTTCACTTTGTTATATTCTGAATATGGACCAAGAGATAAAGATACACAGATAGGTTTTAAATTTATTACGCAAAACAATTTAAACAAGAATTAGATTATGAGTTGCACTACAACACACAACCATCATTTACCCTCTCTCACAAGCAAGATCAAAGAATTTTCCAAAAGTATAAAATATTTTTATATAAAACTTTCTCAAGGAGTACATATATGCAAGCGCTTAGGTCTTACTAATTCTAATATGAATACACTGGTTAATCATTTAATTATATTTCTGATAAATCAAAGAATGAATTACTTCATTTGATTACGATGTATGGTTTGAATTTTTTTAAAATTAATTTCAAAAGTAAATCCGACATAATTATGTTAATATCATATCCACCGATAGCCAATTACGCATTATATTACCTTTAATTATCGGAGCGAAACGACCCACTTGTCGGCGCGAAACAACCCGGCGCGAAATAACCCGGGGCGAACGGGTAATAGGAGCGAAACAACCCGGTACCATTAATGCACCCTGTCACATACGGGCAACATCAAGCTTTCAATTTCAGGTAAGTTTTTATCATCTCAGACTAACAACTCGTGGTAACAACTTGTATAGCTGATTACATGACATATTAGGGAGGGGACTGGAATTTTCACCTGAGTCTGGAAACTTTAACCATTGGTGGATCGAAAGGGGGATGGGTTCCGGGGAGGGGGGTCCTGGGGGTTGGAACCCCCTTTTTTCTGGGCAATCATTTATTTTTAATAAATATGCTAGTGTTTAACTAAGAAAAACCGAAAAAATTTTCGAACCTCGCTCCACTCGGCGATGTTTACTTTAAATTCTATTTGGACCCCCCTTTTCAAATTGCCTGGATCGGCGCCTGTTAACAGTTCGCGAGTCATGTGCAACATATGATATTGTGCAGCAAAGTACTGAATCTAGTGGTATTATTATTGTTAAGCTGGAAATAATCAACAGAAAATATAGAAAACTGACAAATCATGCAAATAGCGAATGGACTTGGATCGCGCTTTCCACGTTTCGAAGCTATTTCTTAAGTTCTCCAAACCGTTCATGCGCATTTTTCTGGGACAGTAAAATGCTACAGTCAGTTAGTATTGTTTGTGCAAAAATGCATTCACATGCACAAAGAAACTATGCATTCTATACCTGATTTACTACAATCCTTATTTTCTAACGTGTGTTTTCTGTCCACGCCTTGGAATGTAGGTCAAGCCAAAGGTGTTATGAAATGCTGACCACGTGACATAGTATTGTGATGAGTGGATTTTGACTATATGGAAATCGTGTTTGTCGACATCTTCTTTAAATATAAATTGCATCACTCCATAAAAATGCTAAATTGAAGCACGATAATTTGAAGAAAACTGCACATTAATTAGGAAAAATATTTTTTCCAGCAACACTTGTCGATCTCTATTAACGACAAAATAGGTACATAGGCTTCTCTATGTTAAATTTTGAGGTCCACGACGGGGATATTTTGCAACGCTGAGACAAAATATTATTAATAAGTAAGTAATAAATAGCTCGATTTGATAACAAGCGATATATAAGCCTCACTTGTAATGAAACCTATAAGTAAATTTCTTGCTTCAAGAAATAACCTCTAGTCAGAGTACTTATTTTTAACTATTATTGGGTTGTGGCTTTAGTAGTTGATATCACAGAAAATCGTAGCTTTTCGAAAACATGTTTTCGAAAAGCTACGATTTTCTGGGATATCAACTACTATCCAGGAGCATATAACAAAAATCATGTTTTCTATTTTTGTTTCTACAACGGTCAAAACTACCACTTTAAAAGTAAAAAAGTAGAATATAACAAGAAACGTACTGACACGTTTTGTTAAAACAGTCAAGTATAAAGTAGGTTTTACTCACATTTTTTACGTCGCTTGCGGTTTAAGCATCTCATAAGTAAAACAAAAATCTTATAGGTTAAAGTAAATTAGGACTTGGTACATAACACGGGTTATACATAACACTGACGTGTATCTCTGGTTCTATACTTTTGATTCCTATATGTTTCTAGAAAGTCTGACAGGTCGTGACCAGTTACTCTCTCAATAACGAATATGTTGCTAAAAGGATAATATAAATATACGATTTCCCCTTGAATATCAAGTATTTCATAAAAACCATACACCTTTGTTTTTATTTTTTTAGATTGGTCAAATCATATGCAACGCAGGTTGGTTAATGTCGTTATGCGGTAAAACTGGGTTATTGCAGTTAAAAATTGAATATACTAAACAGGCACATTTCTTTCAAATTAACATACCATTAGCGAAAGTAATTTTTGTTTACTATTATCTATATGAGAATGCCTTCTTTTCTACCGGAATATAATTTGCATAGACTGGTTGCCATGGAAACAGATGCCCCCATAATGACGATAAACAATAGCCCATAGAAAACGGCCTGGCACACCCCGAAGATCTTAACCAATTCTCTATTTTTTCGTTACACAATACTTTTGCCTAAACAAAGTGTTTCTTAAAATATATATGACTTTCTCATATATATTTTGCTAAAATAAGGACGTTGGTGCCACAGATTTTGAAATCCGCGATTGGAAACTCGGCGATGTGGAACAAAGTTGGTCGTAAATCTCAAAGAGCAGTTTTCGTACGCAGCAATTGTTGATGCACCATTGTGTCAATTTATATTAGAATCGATCAATGTTTACGGCCTGTGCCCAGGCATTTTGTGTGTGGTCTAACGTTAAGAGAACGTCAAACGGAATATTTAAAACCCAGTTGCGATCCAGATTTGGGGATTACTTGAATAGTTGTGTTTGACATTGGAAAATATGTCAATGACAATATCAAACTTTCGCGATTAAGATCGGAGATCGAATGAAAACGGGATATTTACGTGCAGATCTACATGATGGATCTAGATGCCGTCGGACGAATCGGACATTTTAATATCTATGTGACCATATCGGTGTAGGACTTGATCTTTGTTCGACCTGTCTATAGTTCTGTGGTTTGAGTTTTTGACTGTACTTACTAGACATTTATTTCATTTACTTGATTAGGTTAAGAAATTGGACATCAGTAACACGAAGCTGGTCAGCGTTAGTTGTCAGAAGAGGTAGTGGTGTGTGTGTGGGGGGGGCACTGTCTCTCTTTAACACCTGCTTGGTTCAAAATGTTCTTATGCACCTTTATAAAACAATCATTGCGATTTAAATAGGGTCCACACCGGTCAAGGAGTCAACTAAATTTTATTGCAGGTTGTATGGTTTTTTTAATATATAAACTGTGTTTCATATACATGCTGTATAAAAAATTTGCTTGATCTGTTGTGGATGTAATATTTGCAAAATAAAATTTTATTTGAAATGTATCGAATATTTTCTTGAGGGAGGACGTATTTTCCATGTAGGACAGAGTTTTGTGTTACTTTTTTGTCATCTAGATTCTTGCGTTTTCAAGCCATGCAGATATGTTTTTTCTTTTTTTATTTCATAGGGTCTAATTTATATATATATTTTTTTTTTACTGGATAGAATAATGTGGGCTAGATTATAATTTTCTCACTCCAGATGCTTCTCAGATTTTTTTTTCTTTTTGGTCAACAAATATGTATATTAAAAAAAATCTTAAGGCCCCTTGCCCAGAAAAAAACACAAATGCTTAAATCCAATGCAGGGGTCAAAAGGTTATAAATTCTTTTATATTGCCATAAAACTCATCTGTACTTTATTGACTAAAATAAATTTTAAAAAAGTCTATCAGATTGGATAACTCAACTGTTGTGGTCACAAATATGGGATAAAACCCTCTAAATAAAACCAATGCTGCTGTGTTAATGACTTAAGGCCTATGCCCACCAACCCTGAATTCGATGCTGCCCACAGAAGACAATGATGACTACCCCATATACATAAACTCTAAATTTGCAGTCATAAACATGATAAAACATTGTAAAAATGATAGGAAAAAATGTTAGTTAATTTAATTTGTTGTCTTAATGTTTTTTGTGTTTGTGAATCCAAAGTTCATTTCTAATTATTTTTGTAGAAATATCTTGCAATTTTATTGTGAGAGCATAGATTTTACTGTTAACACCATTTGGAGAAATTATTTACCGTTAGCCATCACAAGGGTACACCCATTCCTGACCTCTGTTATTCCCTAAAAATGTGGTGAATGACATGGACCCCATATACTTGACTTGGATTAAGATAAACTACAAAATGTACCATATACATATAGCATCAAAGTTCCCCATAGTTTCAACTTGTTGACACAGTCTTGCCTTAAACGCTACATATAGGTCTTCGTTCCGCAATTTTCTTTGCAGGCCAGACAAGTGGTATGATAGAATGTAGTAAAAATGAATAAAAACATGTAGTTTTTTGTTATTATACAATATAGTACTTAAGGTAGTACAGCAGTATTAAGCATTTTTGAATTTATTTTTATATTTTCACAATCAAAATATAGAAACAAACATGCATTTTGCACAAGTCTTATATAAATTTTGTTTTTACATGTAAACGCTTTAGAAAAGTATTTGCATTTATAAAGTTAGGATGGTATTTGTATACTAAAATTATTTCAAATGAAAATTAAAACAAGGTGGGTAATCACAAGATTTTAATTTTGTGAAATTAGAAAATTAAATTGATGACCCAAGTGTTCTTTTTGTTTTTAGAAATTAAGTTCAATACAAAGGCCAGCAATATTTAAATAAATGGAATTTAAGTTTATACTTAAATTCAGTTATCATTGTGGGTCATCCCGTGTTATGTATTACGTTAGTATTTCGTTGGTAGTTAGGTGTACCGTTAAAGGGCAGGTCGCATTCCTTCACGTTTCAGTTGGTAGCAGACGTAAAAAAATATTAATAATTCCATCTTCATCAGATGTAACTTAAATAATATGGAAAATAGCTCTCTAACTTTACGACAAAAATTCCTTATTTTCAGAAACGATTGTTGGCTGATATGACAAGTGACTCCAGTTTCTCTTACAACAGATTATTACTTGGCAATAACTCACACTTTTTGAACCAGCCCCTGTACCACCTCAGGACAATTATATTAAAAATATAAAAGACAGAGAAGTAATTCTAACTGTGCGGGGCCACTAGGCTATCTGCCCACTTTGCACCAGCAAGTAGTTTATTTATTACCTAGGGAGGGAATCGAACCCTCGTACACAGTTATAAAGAAAGAAGATATATACAACTTCGCTGTATCCTGTATAGATCTTAGAGACGGCAAATATAAGTTTTTCCTGTACGTGTTTTTCCCAAATTGTATTGCCAATATAATATATCAAAATTGAATTAGGACTTTCAATATAGGAACTCTCATGTAATTGAAGGCGGAAACAATCGCCTCTGATACCAGTTAAAAGGAATATTGGATTTCTAAACCTATTGACAATTCTTTAACTAAATTTTAATTGACGAAAAAAAATTAACTTTAAGCGCCACAAAACAATTAAACATAAATCACCCTTAGCTCAACAGTGCTCATTAATTAGTGATTCCTCTCATGTATTGATTTTTTACTTATAAAAATATATCTGTTATCGGAGTGAACACGATTCAAAAGTCCCGTAATCTATATCACATTTTTTGAACCACTGTACCACCTTCAGACAGTTGATATTCAAAACATAAAAGCCAAAGAAGTATTTTTACTGTGTGGGGCCACTAGGCTATCTACCCACTTTGCACCATGAGCATGTACCGGTACTTAATAAATCGCCTAGGGAGGGAATCGAACCCTCGTACACAGTAAAATAAGGAAAAATATTAATTATAAAAAAATTTAAGTTTAGTTTTCGGTATATATGTATCCCATTTTTAACTTGAGAAATTCAAATGTACATTGTATCTTACATGTATACTTTGGAACATCTCAAACATTGTGTTTTCAATGTCAATGGTCTACCGTAAATGTAATGAATACATGGCTTTAATTGTAACCATTCTTCCAATTCTGTTGTTTTGTTCTTCAGTGGGGGATTTATGGGCCCCTTAGGTAAGAAAATATTTAAAATTCCTAGGGGTTTTTAAAAAACTTAGATTCCGCTCCCCCCTTTTGAAAGAAATATTGGTCCCCCCAGCAGAAAGTCTATATCCACCACTGTATTTATGATTATGTTCCAATATACAAAAAAAATGTAGCCCATTCCTTCAAGGCAATAAAAAGGGTTATGAGGTCAAACCTGATGACTTAATTACTAGCACATTCTTTGGAAAGATAGGGGTAAATAAATGCATGTAATACATGTATAATAATGTATACGTATTTACCTTCAAATATTCTAATTATGGTTTTGGTGTTTAAATGCAGAAAAAAATTATGTTTTTGAAATTAAAACTGTCCAAACAGAAATTTTTTTTGCTGTTTAAAAAAGAGGTACATTTTTTTCCCTACATATATTTGGTACTGCAATTGCATGAATTTTTTTTTTGTATAGGTATGAATGCCCTTTATCGTTATCTGTCTAACGCCTCTTTTCAGCTATTGTTAAGGTAAAATGGGTCCAAATTATACCATTAATATATTATCGTGAAATTACTTCAATTCAATTCAAATAATTTTTATTGATTAAATAATCAACGGGATTGGACAACAGGCTAGGCCTATATAAATCCTCTCCCACAACAAGATGGTACAAATGGAACAATTTAAATGAATATAAATAATGATCACATATTATACAATATACACAATCAAAAGTATATAAGAAGCAGTTTGTTTTGTGACAGAAGCAAGACAGAAAAAAAAAAGAGCGTATTTCAATCATTTTTTTACACATTACGGTCTATCATATAAGAGGATCATTTGTTAATATAAGGTATTATCTAGTAGTAATAAAGAGTGAAAATTATAAACAGAGCCATCTTATTATCATAAATTATGTTAATGAATGTTTAGATTATTATCCAATGATTTTGTAGACATACATTGTATATATTAAGTAACAGAAGAAAGATCTTACTGGTAGTAGAGATTAGAATTAAGAAAGTGAGACAGAAAATAAGAAAAAAATAAAATAAAATAAATTAAAGTTATTGATACAAAATATAAATTTGTTAAAAAAAATAAATAAAAGAAGAACAAAATAAAATAAATGGGAGGATGACACAGCATGGTATCTATATAATCAAATAGCAGATATGCTGAAATACTACATTTCAATATTACCAATACAGATATATCTATAAAATCCAATATACATACATGTTCACATAATAAACCTCTGCATAGATAAATCATATTATAAAATCATTTATAAATGCAAAGTGCATGTGTATACATATAAATACAACAGATAGGCATTTAATTGAACCTTCCAGTATTTTTTATATAATCTNTAGTTCAACAAACAAAAATAGTAGTATGCCGAGTAGAACATACATATCCTTATATAAATAATCATGCAAAATTACAAATAAATCAACTAATAAAAGCTATTTCATTTATTATTTAATTATTTTTCTATTTAAGAATTGAACAAAAACTGATTATATGATCTGCAGAAAAAAATGGAAGTATGACAAGAGAACGGTGGATGACAAGTGACATTTATTAGAAAGGATCAACTGTAAACAGTTACATTTTTACAGAGGTTTATAGTATTGACAAGGAAATATATTCTTTTATAAAGAGTTCCGACTAACCGGACTTTGCCATTTTGATTGGCTATTTATGAGGACCTGTACACTTTTCACTCCCCTGCTTTCGCCTGGGACTTTAATAGGATACACGTCCCGTATCAAGGTCGGTAGACAATCCGTGTACTCTACACAGGTTACTATTGCACAAGTAGTATAAACGCAACTTGGTCAAGTTTTTGTTTGCAAAATGTTGAAAATTTGTATACATGTGTGTTCTAGGAAGTTACCTTTTTGTCACATACATAACAGGCAATGAGTACTTTCATTTTGATTGTTAGGCCTGTATACACTATCAAAATGTTTACTTATTATATGCTAAGTTTAGGTGAGAGATACAATAGAGAAAATGGCAACTGAAAATTTCTTGTATTGTTGTGTACAGTAATGCATCGTACGAAGGTTTCCCTTTTCTCTTACATTCAACAAAATGGGATTTTCCTCCATTAAGTCAATCAGTTCTCCACTTAAGTAATTCGTCCATAGGACAGTTTACCTACTTTTTAGCTTTTCTAAGTGCCTTCCATGCTTCTATTTTCCCGCCATATTTTGTGGATACAAGTTTATCACGTGTATTTGCTTACTTTCTTCATTTCACGAAAAAATCTTCCAGGGGTTCGTTTCCCTGATTGGTGAGTTTCCATCCAAGTTGCGTCCAAGTTTCAAGAAAAATAGGATGAGGTTCTAATCTATCCATGTCCGTTCCCGTTATTGATTCAAGTTTTTGAAGGTAGTATACACAATAAAAAAACTTGAATACAAAGACTTGGACCAAGTTTTGGGTGTAAAACTTAAATCATGCGTAATAGACTTAAAACAACATATAATTTTCTTAAAATTAATAATTTTCGAAGTTAGAAGTTAATAGCACATGGGGTATCATTCTCATAGGAAGTTTATAAGATGTTCTTTACATGTACTTTGATTGTAAATCTGTCGTGGTAAATGAATTATAATTTATTGTAAAACGTTTGTAGGTATTTATAGAAAGGATATTTTTGAAAGTAAATGAATGTGTACGTATTTCATTGGTGTCGAATCTTTACATGTAACGAACAAAGCGGGATAACTCTATATAGTTTTTTAGTTTTTTTTTATACAACACAGAAACGGAATGAGTTCAATTTTTCAAATAGTCAACGTTTCCTTTCCCTACGACTACATATGGGCTTAGTTTAGTATTTCTTCTGTAAATGGGGTTTTAAAGTGGGAGATGACCCATAATAATAATAATAATAATAATAATAATAANCACCCAGTGCGTCTGCTCTCTTTAGAGAAATATAGAAGGGGTCTTTATACTGCATGGAGCGTGGCGTTTCTCCACACAGTTTGGCTACAATGGTTCGCGGTCAGGCTTTCCGTATTATGACCTGACTACCCCGCAAAGACAGGGCATTCCCCTATCCACCACCTGGGGACGCGCCCGGCAGCTCTGTAGCCAAAGCCCCTGAAAACCTATTCAGGTGCCGGGGATATTTTTGAAAGTAAATGCATGTGTACGTATTTCATTGGTGTCGAATCTTTACATGTAACGAACAAAGCGGGATAACTCTATATAGTTTTTTAGTTTTTTTTGATACAACACAGAAACGGAATGAGTTCAATTTTTCAAATAGTCAACGTTTCCTTTCCCTACGACTACATATGGGCTTAGTTTAGTATTTCTTCTGTAAATGGGGTTTTAAAGTGGGAGATGACCCATAATAATAATAATAATAATAATAATAATAAAATCTTTATTTAAAGAGGGTAACCAAATTAGACATTGTCTTATTTTCATTGGGCCCTCTAAATATCAACATATTTATAACAATCAATATATAACAATATTAAGTATGACATACATATAAAACAAACAATAATAAATATATAAATAGATCATTAAGAAGTTGACAAAAAATAGTTGAAACATTTTTTTCTTAATTTAGATATTTTTAAATCAGTTGGTAATTTGTTCATCTCACACCGGTAAATGACCAAAAATTAAAGATTTCTCAAAATTAAAGATCGGGATATCTTTCTCTCGTGTAAGAAATTCTTCGTCTTTTCCTCTTGTTTCGCTACGCTCCACTCGAGAAAAGACGAAATTTCTTACACTTTAATCTGACCTCATGCAAGATCTGATTTTTTAACTACTACAGGTATTGGTTATTGGGATTTTCTCAACTAGATGGGTGCTTGTCTTTTATGGCACTATCACACTATAACGCATATCATCAACTTGTACCGACGTGTTGAACGGGTTACGTGAATTAACAAATTTAGATCCATGATTTCGTTAATGGAGGACCATTTAGGACATGTCATGTTTATGCGTCTGCAATATAAGTTTCTAACATTTCAAAGTCACCATATAGTGACCAAATGGAATAAAAAGAAAACAAAAATCTCTAGTTTGTGGAAATACGACACTAGGGAGACGTAACTGACCGATAACTTATGTTCAATCTCTATTTCATGTTTGCAAATTAAATATGCTTAATGTTTACGATATAAGTGAGTGAAAAACTGATTTCTCAATATTTCGAGGACAAATTTGCTTGGGTGTCTTGATTTTTTCCGAGAGGGTTTCTAACCGTACTCTTTAATTTATAAACATATGCGGTAATAACTTTACTTTTGATTAATTTTAAGCATGTTTTCTAATGCTGCTCTCTTTTAGCCATTCTTGTGGTATACAAACGAATTCATACACATTTTGTGTATACATTTTTATTTCTACAATATTAAACGACCTCAGTACAAAATTATGTTTGGTTTGTTTAAATTTTTTAAGAAAGAAGATTAAATTATAACTATTGGAGTAGGTTGAGTCTGCAGATGTTCAGGATATTGAATTAATGCACATGATACAAAGTCTCTATACAACATGAAGCCTATTAGAGCATGATCATTTGAAAGAAAAAAGTCAAAATAATTTGTAATTGACCATAGAGAATAAATATCCAAGACCACCTAAAATCAACTAAAATCAACAATTTCATGTGTTTTACACAAGGTAGACACAACTTAGTTTGAAGTCATTATAATAGAGACCTCAAAGCGATATGGTTGCTGTTCAAAATCGAAACATTGTTGATCAATTATTTCTCCTTTCTGTTGTCTCAGCTCATAAGCAGCAAACATTATATGATAATAACCACATCAGTATTTAAAATTACCAAGTTATGATTATGTTGATCTTTAATTTGTTTCGTACGTTTACACAAGCTCACATACCCCACGCCTCCACATTTCAGAAAATCATGCATTATTGAACTAAACAAATATCCTATAAGCAATATTATACATAACAAGAGGCTCCCAAGAGCCTGTATTGCTCACCTGGGCCATGGCTGACACAATTAGTCAAAATAATCCAAATGTTTAAGGGTCTCAATTTCAAGTTTGTTTGTAGACACTAATTTTATATGATCCAAAATTAAACTATGTTCCCAGCTATTTTTGATTGGGCGTAGAGTGACTGTCACCTTCTTGAAGAAGACCATCTAAGCATCATTGTTCCTCACTTTGGTTCCAATTGGCCTAGTATTTTCAGAGGAGATCTTTAAGTGATTTTTTCCAATGGGGTCCAAGGTTAAACTGTTCACCGCTGACTGCCATCTTGGATGCTATGTTTACATACTGGACACATTTTATGCAGGGGACCAAGAAAGGACCACTGTGATCAAGTATGATTCCAATTGACCATGTGCTTTCAGAGGAGAACATCTTTGAATATGTTTCCCTATAGGATCCAATGTTAAAACCATGTTCCCCTTTCATTCACCATCCCGATCTTTAATATGATGTGGACTTGCCGAACACATTTTTTAAAAGGGACCAACTAAGGACCATTGTGACTAAGTTTGGTTCCAATTGGCCCAGTATTTTCAAAGGAGATTTTTGCAATATTGCCCAAGTTTTGACAAAGTTTCCCACTGGGGGGCCATCTTGGATGACATGCGGACTTGCCCGACACAACTTTTCAAGGGGACCACCCAAGGACTATTGTGGCCAAGTTTGGTTCCAATCGCCTCAGTGGTTTCAGAGAAGAAGATCTTGAATGCTTTCCCATAGGGTCCAATGTTAAAACTGTGTTCCCCGCTGGCGGCCATCTTGGATATGATACAGACTTGCCAGACATTTCTTTTAAAAAGGACCACCTATAAGGACCATTGTCACCAAGTTTGGTTCCAATTGGCCGAGTAGTTTCAGAGATCTTGGAATATAGGGTCCATTCTTCGAAAAAGATCCAACTGGCAGCCATCTTGGATGGAGTGTTGACTTGCCGAACACATTTTTAAAGGGGACCACCTAGAACTATTGTGGCCAAGTTCGGTTCCAATTGGCCCAGCAGTTTCAGAGAAGACATTTGAATGAAAAGTGTATGACAGACAAACCCAAGACACAGTGATGGCAAAAACTCACTATGGCATAACCAAGTTAGTAGTAGAGGCCATTCAGACTATGAAGACCAAAAACTTCTACTACGGTATCTGGGAAAGATGTTTCCATTGTAGGCAAACATTGACCAGTGTAGGACACCACATACATTTATATACTCAAATTATAACAATGTGAAATAAGTAAAGAATATGGAAGTATTTTTACAAAAAATTGTAAAAATTTGTATAAAAACACCTTTTTTACTCTTGATTATGTAGCAAATGATTGTTTTTAATAAAGTGATAGCAGAAAATTTCCCTTAAACTTAAAAGAGAAAAGTAAACCAAACAAGATTTGAAAACAGTCAGATTTTAAAGGGAAATTACCCAGGACAAGATGATACTTGCTGTTTTAGCTGAACACAGCCTAGGTCGAATAACTCCCATAAAAATTATCCGATCAATAAGCCAGTATAGTATGCACATCTACACATCATAACCAACCATCCTACCAAATATGAAAGCAATCTATTAAGCGGTTTCAGAGGAGTTGCAGTGACAAGATGATACTTGCTGTTTTAGCTGAAATAGTCTAAGTCCAATAACTCAAGTCCAATAACTCCTATAAAAATAATTCGATCAATAAGGCAGTAGAGTATGCACATCTACACATCGGGACCAACAATCCTACCAAATATGAAAGCAATCCATTGAGCGGTTTCAGAGGAGTTGCAGTGACAAGAACAGGACTGACTGACGGAATGACGGACGGACCAGTCAAAAATATTATACCCTCCGCAACTTCGTTGCGTGGGGTATAATGAGGGCAAAAACCAAATTAATGAACATAATTGCCAAGAGCTGAAATCATAAGAGGAAAAGATACAGCAGTTCAAAACCACTAGAAAAATTGTCAACCACAACAGTCCTGACTACAGTAATTTGAAGAGAAAGATGGGTTAAACCGATTTTATGGCGTGCCAAACCTCCCCTTTCATTCTAGTGGTAATCAGAATCGGTTTGCTCATTTGCATATTATAATTGCTGGATCAAATTCGGGTATAAGAATCTCCACTGAAATGATAGGCAAAAATAACGAAAAACAGTTATATTTACTTAAAATGGATTGTAGTTCAAGTGCGGGGACATATTTTGGCAGAACATTCAGCAATAAATCACCGAAGGCCTATGAGATTGGCCTCGCAGGTAATCTCGAGGTTCCTCAGCCATCGAAAATTTGAAGCGTGAGACCTTTAACATTTCCTTATAAAAAATGACTGAAAACGTCAAATTCTCCTACTTCGTTACCAAACTTTACCCACAAAGGCATTACAAAAATAAGTTGCGGGGGCAGAAATAAAAACTTCGAATCTCATACAAAATGTCTCAACAAACCTTATTCGTGTAGTTTTTAAATTCGAGGTTCCCACGGAAGGTAAATATGGATCGATTTCAAAACGTATCAAGTCATAACACTAGACTTTTCTCTAAAAATTCAGGACTGACATTTTGTTTTGACTCTGCAAACGTCGTAAGGAAATGTCAAGATGAGTTTAAAAAAGAAATCAGTAACGGGTAAACCAAACAATTCGTGTACAGCAATAAAGGCGGCTGAGCGAGTTCAGCGGTTGTTAAGGAAGCCATCTTGAATGATTTAAATGAATATTTATAAATAAAACCGACCCTTTATTTCTGGATATTCTTAACAGCAATTGCTAATGAAAGGTCGTAGACATAAAAGAAACCTTCGTCTCAGTACCTAGTAAAAATAAATCCTTAATGACAGTTCGGATCAAAACTTCAGATGTTTCCACAAGGGACTGTAAATAACTTTTTTAATGATTGCATGAAACAGATTTGTTTAACACTTGATATATAAGGACTATATAAGAAGCAAATGAACTATATAAGTTATAACAAATTGGAAAGTATAAAAAATATCAATATTTCTTTCTTTAAAAACCGCAGTATCCTTTATCTTGGAGCAATTTATGAATCTCTCTTTTGGTCTACTTGTTTTCCTAATAACGATTTTTTATAGGCTAAATATTGCCAGAATTCTTTACTTATTTCTCTCTACGTATGTTGTCCCCTTGGTGTAATTGCAAAATAATTACACAAACATTTACCTTGCTTTAAAATTGCAAGCTGTATTAAGAAAATGATTTAGTTACATTTTGGAAAGGTATGACGAAATAGAAATATTTACTGCAGACCTTCATTTAAAGCAATTTTTTTTTCAAAACTTTATATAATGAAAATTTCTTAATGAAATGGTTTTAGACCAGTGTCGAAATACTGAACTTGTGAATAACTCGGGGACTAATACTCCACCAGCAGAACCATAAACTCAGTGGTAATACATTACTAAATACTAAAGTTACTGTAAGTTAAGTTTCTACAGATGGCCAATTCGACAATATATGCCTCTTCAGTGAACATCAAATCAAAACATTTGAAAGACTAATTACTCCCCTTTGTTTGACATTTTTTTCAAACCTTGAAAGTTTACAATTCCAAGTGCAAATCTGTGCTGTAATCTGGGAGCTTTTGGTTATATTTAATGTTTTTTACATGTATTACGGTAAGCGTGGTAACTTCCAACAGAGTTGGCCTATCTAAATAAAGATAAAGGTGAACCGGTTTTTATCCGCACTAGGGTATATAAGGAGAGACTGTGCACGGGGTCTTTATCGACAAGGGCGGCGACCATCTCGAGCAATTAAATTTCGTCTGAAGAAGAATCTCCTAGGTTTACTTCATCGAGAGACATTGAACATACAGACGAAGTAATTAACTCAGACCTTTTGTCGTTGTTCAAGACGAAAAATTGCATATTGCATGGTATTCAACGTTATTTTCAAGACAAGACTCACAATTCGTAAAGAAAACAGAAACTTCATTCAAATTGAATGGAAATGCCATTTAGTTCAACCTAAACTCTGATTGGATTGACAATTTAGAAAAAGCTCAATGTTTTACTGAAAAAAAAAACATTCCAGAGCTGCTAATTTAACTCAGGATTCTGTGAAAGCCACTGAGAAACGCAACAATTTGATACTTATTGCAGATAAATCCGAAGGAGGGTGGAATACCGTACAAGAGTATATGTCCGATGAGGTTGCTAGCGACAGTGAGGACGAGAACACCCGCGCAATCCGAAACATTTAAGCCTCTAAAGCTAAAAAGAAAAGCGTAAAAGACCAGCCGAATCGACTAGAGCTCCCACACAGTTTGCACATAAAGGCTCAACTTCTCATGCTTCTGCTAATAATCTGCCCTTTCTCACGGGCGCAGGCAAGGTGACCCGATTGTATAGGAAAACCGGCGGATCTGTGCTTCGCTTGCGGAAAATATGGATACCGGACCAAAGACTACAGAAAGGACAGAAAACAATAAAACAGAGGAAATTCTGCGTGAAATAAGTGGTTCTAGTGCTGATGTTTTACAGGTATACAGCTTTGGACAATTTTTCAACTTTTTGTGACGATGAATCTAGTGTAAATAATTTTTTTTGTTAACGGAAGAATAACACAAATGTTTAAATCAATAGGCGCTTCTGATTTTATTACTTATAAAAATGGTTATAACTCCTCTTAGAAAATAATCTAATAGAGTTTTTCCTAAAAATAATTCATTAGATTTACAACATATAGAATTTGTCGACAAAGCAATTCTTGAATTACTAGACTCAGGTTTTGTAGTATATGTACAAAATATTCCCCATGTGGCGAACCCTCTCACAGTATCAGTAAATGCAAAAGGCAAGGAAAGGTTAATATTAGATTTAAGGCATGTAAATGAACATGTAATATTAAGTAAGATAGCTTGTGCAAAACACTTTGCTCAGTCTGAATGTTATGGCTTTATTTTTTATTTAAAGTCAGCACACCATCCTTTTGATATTTATACTGCATTTTAAATATTTTTGGATTTTAAATGGAAGAAAAAAAAATTCATGTACCATAAATATATTATTTCCCTGTTTATTGATTCCACAGTGTGACAGTGTTTTAACCAGCAGACAAGGCTCCTTTAACTAGCCGGCAGTTTAGCAGGGAACACTCCTCGACCCATCTTTCTAAATTACGTTTTGTCTTATTCTTTTTTTCTCAAGATTGTGGTCTTGGAGTTAGTAGTCTACCTGTATTAGGTTTTATTTGTATGTTTAATATACTATAGGGAAACGGGATAGAGAAAGGGGAGGTTTGGGTACATAAACCGGTTTAACCCTACCGATAGCTCTTGCTAGTGCCGGTACCAAGTCCGGCTATCCCTAGTTTCTATCGTTGTCCATGTTTGTCTTTTGTCATTTTATTGTTTTTCTTGTGCCGTTCCCTGATGGATTGTGCCATGTGATTGTAGTTTTCGGCCATTGTAGATGTTTCCTGTTATCTTTCCTACATTAATTATGAAAGATTCATATATTTGCAGGTATCAATTTTCACGGTTTTCAATGTTAAAAGGCCTTTTCTACACGAAAACTTATTTTCACGTGTACTACTTTTCGCGTGCCAGAGCCAGCCGCGGAAATGGCGAAAATTAGTACACCGCAAAATATAATTACAGTGTTAACTGTTTTACTATTTGGGCTTAAAACCAGCGGTTATATTTTTACCAGAGTGGTGAGGACTTTCGTCAAACGCTTGCGTAAGGACGGTAAAAAAGTATGTCTGAATGTACGTCTGTAGCTTACAGAGTAAAATCGTATTTAATCAAAACTGGTTTTGTACCTAACAAAGGCAAGTGTGTATGGGAACCTTCCCAAAGTGTAGACTAGTTAGGATTCCACTAGGATTTAAAAACAGGCAAGTTGTCTGTTCTAGTTCAGAAGATATTTTAAATTTTATCCGAGATTTGTTGCTTATCAAGTCAATGGTAAAAATGAGGGTTGTAGCAAGTTTCTGTGGTAAGATTATTTCCTTAAAACAAGCTTTAGGCAAAGTAACTCAAATAATGACTAGAAATTGTTTTGCGGTAACTAGCCCATCAACAAATTAGGATCCGTATATCAATTTCAGTGCATGCTATGCCTGTATCAAAGAACTCTTGTTCTTGTCAAATAATTTGTCTACATAAAGTCCTTTATTGCTCTTCAGTTCAGATAGCTCCACAGATTTTTACATTTTCCGTGATTCAAGCGATACTGGTGCAAACGGATATATAGCTTACTCATCATTTGTCTTCCAGACGGAAGGGTAAAAGCTATACTATGAAAGAAAAAAATCCCGAAGAATTGTTCAGTTACTATATATACTGTTATGTGGTAGAAACGACCAATAAATTATTGTAAATTGTAAAGTCAGCAAAGATAAAACCAAATTGTCTCAAATTAACTTTTTAATCAGACAACAAATAATAATTTTACAAATTAAATACAATATATGACTTATCTGACAATAATGAAGTCCACGTAATAGTCCAAATGAATAGTTCACTTAATTCCACCAATAAATGTCCAATAGAAAAATCCTTATAATCCTCACTAAATAGTTGATAATAGATTCACAATAATTGATGTCGATTTCCAATACGAAAGATGTGCGTGATAATCCTATATAAACTAATAAATCCTGTATAAACTTATTAAACTGACTGATTTAACCCTTTTCAGCTATCATATAATATATAATATATAATATAATATAATATAATATAATATATATAATATATAATATAATATATAAATACATTTATTCTTTCCAGAACAACCTTCACAGGATATAACTAGAACATTCTAATCAACTAATTATCACATGACTAAAATGATTATGTAAGGAAAACCTCTAGAAAAATCTATGTGTTAAAATCTGAATTTAAATTCTAGAATATTCCACATGTTCTAAGGTGTAATAACCTTGACCATTGTTTATTGTAAACAAGTTACATAACTAGGCCAAACAAATTACATCATATTAAGGTCTTACAAAATAAAAACAATCAATACAATGTATTATAGAATATTTACAACATTTAATTACCTATAACACCTTCCCCCCAAAAGAAAATGTTTGAATGCAATGAAAACATTTAAAATAAACAATGAAGTGTTATGAAATTGATCAAACTTTTGACAATGCGTCTGCAATGACATTATCGTTTCCTTTAATATGTCTTATGTCTAGATTAAAACCTTGCAAAGTCAAACTCCACCTCAAAAGTCTTTGATTTTTATCTTTCATTTTATGAGTAAATTTAAGAGGGTTGTGATCAGTATATACAATGATAGGCTGAATTGAAGCTGTAACATAAATTTCAAAATGTTGTAAAGCCAAAATCAGAGACAAGCATTCTTTTTCAATTGTGGAGTAATTTCTCTGGTGTTTATTAAATTTTCTTGAAAAATAACAAATTGGATGGTCTATTCCATCTTTACCTTCTTGTAATAAAACACTGCCAGCAGCAACATCACTGGCATCTACTGCTAACTTAAATTGACATTCAAAATTAGGTGTTGCTAAAACTGGCGCACTTTCTAGGATGGCTTTTAGTTCTTCAAATGACTCATCACAACTTTTAGACCAAATAAACTTTACATTTTTTCTCAATAGTTTAGTCAAAGGCTCACTAATTAAAGAAAAGTTTTGACAAAATTTTCTATAATATCCAGCCATTCCCAGAAAACGCATCAATTGTTTCTTAATCTCAGGTTTAGGAAAACTAGAAATAGCACTTATTTTAGCATCAATAGGTTTTACCTGACCCTGACCTACAACATGTCCTAAATAATTAACATAAGCACATACAAATTCATTCTTGGAGAGGTTGACTGTTAGCATAGCACTGCTTAAACGTTCAAAAAAAAGTTCGAAGTATCTGAAGATGTTCTTCCCAAGTGTCACTATATATAAGAATGTCATCAATGTATGCTTCACAACCGTCAATTCCAGAAATAACACTGTTGATGAGACGCTGAAAAGTTGCCGGCGAATTTTTCATACCAAAAGCCATCATTTTGTATTGGAATAGTCCATCCGGAGTAACAAAAGCGGAAAGTTCTTTTGCACGCTCTGTAAGAGGAACTTGATAAAATCCTTTTAATAAGTCAATTTTTGTAATGTATTTAGCATTTCCAATTTTGTCAATACAGTCATCAATGCGCGGAATTGGAAAAGAGTCAGTTTTTGTAACACTGTTTAGTTTTCTATAGTCCGTACACATACGATAAGTTCCATCAGGTTTTGGCACTAGAATGCAAGGCGAGCTCCAATTGCTTTTGCTAGGTTCAATAAAGTCATTTTTAACAAATACTGAATTTCATCATGCCGGTACTTTTGTTTTATCGGATTCAGTCGGTATGGATGCCGTTTTATCGGTACTGAATCACCAACATCAACGTCATGAAATATTTTATAAGTTCGTGTCGGAATGTCCGGAAACAAATGTTCAAAATCACTGAGTAACTGGTTTAACTGTTCCTTTTGAATCATTGGTAAATGTTGAAGTTTCGAATCCAAATCTTGTAGAATCTGTGAATTTTCCAGCTTCGGTGTGACAGATGGCGAATCAATCTTTTCAGAAAAGTCATTTTCGGAATTGTCAGGGTCAACACTAACTATATTTACTGAATGTACAATATTTGTGCTATTTCTATCTATATAAGGTTTTATCATATTAACATGACACAGCCTATTATGTCTACGTCTGTCAGGTGTTTTAATAATATAATTTTAATCATTCAGTTTCTTTTCAACAATATATTGACCAAAATATCTGGCTTCAAGTGGCTTTCCAGAAACAGGAAGTAAAACAAGTACTTTATCACCAGGGTCAAAATTACGTTTTACAGAATTTTGATCATACTTAACTTCCATAGATTATTGTCTAGATTTAAGATTTTTATTGGCAAGTTCACAAGCTTTAACAAGTTTAGTGCGAAAATCTGAAACATAATCTAAGAGATTTAAGTGCCACTGGTCTTTTTCATCAGATAAAATTTTCTCATTTAAGAGTTTGAGTGGGCCCCTAACTGTATGTCCAAAAACTAATTCAAAGGGACTAAAACCTAATGATTCCTGGACTGCTTCTCTTACAGCAAATAAAAGAAAAGAAATTCCTTCATCCCAATCTTTCTCTGTGTCAAAACAATAGGTCCGCATCATATTTTTTTAATGTTGTGTTGCTTGTTGATGAACTGGTTTGGTCACTGGACCATTTTTATCTGCTGGTCACTAGACGTTTATGTATATATCTGAGGACCACTAGGTCTAGTATTGGTGAAAGAATTTAAGGTATTTATTATTTATTTTTGAATTATAATATATTTTGTAAACAGTCCGAAGTTTGCAATTTTATTTACAGACAATTTTCACAAAAGGTGTATGGGAAGAGACTGTTTCGAGCTCCTATCTTGAGACACTTTTGTTAGTGCTTTGTTTTGAATGTTGTGATCCCTGTTTCTGTGCTTTGTGTCTGTCTAGCGTCGATGTTTTGTGTCAGGCGTCATTGTTTTCTGTGTTCCCGTTTTGGCCATGTCTTTGGACTACGATTTTTGTAAATTTCACTCCTTTGTTCCTTCGGTATTCTACTGCCGTTGTTTGATAAAGTTACGGTAAACAGTGCAGAATTCAAAAGGCCCATTCACACGGTGATACAAGTCGCATGCGTCTTGAAGCATGCAGCTTTTGTATCATGATACATAAACGTTTACACGGTAAATTTTACAAGTGGCACGCATCTTGAAGCATGTAACTTTTGTATTATGATACGTTTACATGGTATGTAAAGAAAAACCCTATTGATGCAGATATCATTAAGTCTTTGTTTAATAAATTCAATGCACCTAGGTCACTTAAAGACTTGCGTTTGTTAACATAGTGTTCATTATTTTATTCAGGTTTTTAAGATATTATGAGTTGAGCTCTATAAGGGCCAAACATTGAGTCTTTCATTCCGATTTTTTAGAAATAATTATTCCCAAGAGCAAAACAGACTGCTATAGAAAAGGCAATAGTGTATTTATAATCAAAGCTGAAATTGATTTAAATTCTGACATATTCGTTTTCAGATCTTTAACATTTTTAAAAAGAACGAATTCTTTTGTATTGAGAAGACAAGATGTCGAATTGTCATATACTAGAACGCGGGAGATGGTTTTATCCGCTCTTTCTGATATTTGTTTAGATTCAAAGCATTACGGGCTTCATAGTTCCGCGCAGGGGGCGGGGGAGGGGGTGGTTTGGCGCTACCTGTGCCGTTAAAGACAGACATGTACCAGATAGACATTTTAAATTACAAGGTCGATGGAAACAAGTTCGACCAAAGACGGCTACTTACAAGACAACATTGAAAAACGTTGATCAGTTTCGATGTCGCTTTGTATTTAACCGACATGCTTTCTTTGTTCGCTTGAAAGATGGTCATCGTGCCTTATACTTTCTACATTGTGTTTTTTCAATATACATATAAAGTTCAAAGTTCTTTATTAACCAATCAATATATATGTCGAGATGCACATTGATAGTAAAATAGGAAATTGACGATAGATATATGTTATATTAGTACAAAATAGCAAAATTAAATGGCCAATATTGAAAAATGGATTAAATATTATAAAAAGGGGGAGGGACCATCGGGGCCCAATGCAGGGTCCTGTCCTCAAGCACCTGTGTGTTTCCCGCGTCACGTAAGCAGTATTTAGTAAAGTATATTATCACTTCCAACCACGGACGATCCCCTTTAAGTTTTCAACGCTTCACTCTCACTTAAATGGAAAGGCTTTTTAATTTCAAAAGTGTCATTTTGTTGCATCATATTAAAAATTGTCTTTGAAATACACAATAATATACTAGTATATGATGTCCCTATAAAGTCCCGTTCATGGACGAATCTGCTGGTGGATGAAAAGCTGTCACAGAAACACTGGCGCCATCTGTTGTCATAATTCAGTCATACGCGTTTTTTCCGCCACGTTTATTTTAAGCACATAAAAACAAAAATTGCATGAAAATACAAAGACAAAAGTTAAATATAAACGAAAGAATGTTGCACAATGAATACTTACTTTGAACACTTCTCTTTCAAATTATAAAAGATGAAATTGTTCGAAATTAACACGGTAGATATAATGTCGTGAAAGAAGAATTTAGAACTTAATGAACAAAGCATAGAAATGGGAACAATTAATGAAAAAAACATAAAATATAACAAATTGAGTTTTTAGAAACAATAATATAAAATATGAAAACTGCAGAAGTACGGATGAAATAGGAACATTGAAAAAAAGAATATAAAATATGATAAAATGATATTATAGAATCTACAATATTAGAATATAGAAAATGCAGAACTATGGATCAGGAAAGTGAAAACAATAAAAAGAGAGAATAAAATTTACAGCATAGAATTTCTCTGGTGGCGGAAATACCCCTCCATATCACACTGCCAATGAAATGTCTGGTTTTGTCAAAATCGGTGTTCATCAACAAGGTAATTAATTCTGGGTCTTCTGAAAAATTTTAACCTTCATATGAGGACCAGAAACACTGTAACGATCTGCTTTATTTTGAAGACGATATCATTAAACAATTGAGCCATGATGTAGCTGGAATATTGCTGAAATATTAGTTTTAGCAAAAACCAATAAATTCGAAATTTCTATTAGTTTATTTTTACGTTAAGGTGTCTCAGTGGTATTATTCCGCCATTTTTGTCTAATAACTGTTCATTTAGGTTTCATTCATTAAGAAATTTAACAAAATAGTTATTTTAAATGAAAAGAAAGTTCAAATGTATTTAAAATTTATATTCCTAATCATTTTTATAACATTTTCGTTAGAAAAACGCGAGCTAAAACACATGAGCTTTAATCTGTTGCTGGATTTACAGAACACAGAAATTATTCAAGGGAGATAATTTCATAAAATATTTTAACAAAGATATCAATAGAGAAATTAACATTTTGCAATTTTTCTCTCTTATAACAACGGTGACCCCTAATTTTTATTTTTTACATGTAAACAACGTAATGATAATTACTCACATGCAAAGTATGAAAAAATTCTATAATAGATTTTTCAAACTATCCTCCCATATGATCATCTTCCCTATCATTTCTATGTAAAATCCTGAAATTTTTAATTTCAGATTTTGCGCTTAAATGCACGGTGACCCCCAAATTTTATTTTACATTTTGAACAATAATACAGTTATGTTTCTACACAGAAAATTTTACAAAATTCTATAATAGGAAATGAATACCCTGCAGACACCTTAATGTAATCATTTTTCCTTCTTGAAAGTGGCACAAACTGACAGCATAATGTTATTCCTCTTCCTAGTTAATATAATTAGTTGTAACTTCTATCACTTGATATTTCCTGAAAAAAATAGTAGTTGTTTACTTCCTTTAGTAATTGAAAATTTTTACAATTGTTTTTATTTGAAATTCATATATCTTTTAAACTGTGACTTGTATAGAAGACTCATTTTTGGTGGTAAGTTATAACTTGGTAGTACCACGTCTAAGAGAAAAGTTTAGATAATTGCCACCCTTGATTTCGGACTCCTCTGTCTTTTTCCATATTATAACATGTAAAATATTTTGCCATGAACACCAATTTTTCATGTTATATTCTAAAAGCACGTACCTATAAGGAAATTTGGGCAAAATTTTAAGAAATTGGCATTACTCTTTCACTCGATTTTCAAGACTTACAAACTTCTAAGGACGTTTCCCGCCAATTTTAAATTGCTTGCATCTCAAAATTAAACACTTTCAACTATAATTTTTTTTTTCTCGTGTAATATCTACCTTTCAATAACTCTTACTTAACATGCAGAACACTTTTATTAAATTCCCATTACTTTAATTCAAAGGTTGCAACTACCTTAAGGCAGATACACATACACGGGGAAAATATAGAGTTGCATTTTGCAGCTGAAAAGAAATAGACCTTTTATCCAAGAAAATTCTATATATTTTTTGTAAAAAGATAGTTAATGATATGATTTATTGATTACCATGAAAAAAATGTAAATGTAACTATGCTTTTAACGGAGATATTTTATGAAGTGTCCGAAGTAAACATTATTTACGAGAAACTTTAAGTAATTTGCAACAAAATGGGCAAATTATGACATCAGTATATGACGTCACAAATTAAAAGATGTCATGGTGGTCTCATTGGGGAGGGGGTCCCTTTCCCGAAATACCGTTCATTTTCCCGTTCACTTTCCCGTTTCACGGGCGGGAAAATATTTTACAAAGTCTCTGAAAGAGACCGCTTTTTCCCCTTCTACGGACTCAGTTTTCAGCAGTTCCTGCTTCTGGCTGGTCATTCTTTCATGTTTTCTCGTTCTTTTTTTGCCGCGATCCCGCTTCCCGCTCGCGTAAAGAGGCCAATCCCGCTTCCGCTTATACCCCATCGATACAAACTGTCCAATTACTTTCACGGCAAAAAAATCAAGTTTACCCGTATCCGACTCTTTATTTGTTAAATGCACAATTGAATTGCGCAGCGCAACACTGTCTTTCTACCTTTTAAATGTATTACAAAAACGATAAGATTGTATTTGACATGGTTATTTAGCATAAAATAGTTTTATTCCACATAATTCATTTTGGTATGCCTTCCTCTCTTACAAAGGTCTACGACTCGTATATTTGAATACCTGTTATTTCCCACAACGTTTCAACAACAATTTGAAAGAGATACGTATCCAATGATTTGTCAATATTTATGAACACATTGGACCCAAAAGGAAATAAGTTTCATGACTTTTTTGAGAAAATGGCTTTATTAAAGTATCTTTACATACATACCAAGTATCTTTAAATATGTTATTTAAAGATACTTGGTATGTGCGAAGATCACCATAATGAGAAGTGCAGGACAGTGTGAACCCTAAAAATCTGGAGATATCATCAGGTATTCCGGAAGGGTAAACATAATCTGCTCAAATAGTTGAAGCCGTCACACTGCCAATGAAATGTCTGGACAGCCCGTAAAAAGTCTTTTGTCTTGTCTGTGTTTTCTTTGTGTAGTTCCTGCATGTGATTCTTATTTTCAGCCATTGTAGACATTTCCTGTTATCCCCTATTTCAGGTCTCATGTAACTGTTTAGCTTTGATTTTTCACATGTGTCTGTTTTGAAAGATTCACATCTTTTTTGCAAAGTTTTGCTGAAAAAGTGTGAAATGACAGATTTATACACCTATACCTCTTTGGAATCTTTGGAACAAATACTTTAAATTGCATAGACATCTGTGTCATTCAGACAAACAATATATATGTGCTGTATGTTTCATGGAAACATTTGCAAAAGTTGAAAAAAACTACCCCCAAATTTGCAAAGACAGTGCCAATACACAAGTCCCCCCTCAACGTTTACCTTATGAACCAACATAGCCACTATGATAGGTTGAAAGCTCTTTACAAACAGTTTGGATTTAGAAATAAAAAAGGATATCATCAAGAATTACTTTTCGAGATAAAATACACCGAACACCTATATTCATTTTCGCACCATGTGTAGAACATGCTATTTATACCGTCCATGCTGTGTGTCATGTGACCAAAACCTACTGTAAAGAATAGATTCACTTTTTATTGATTTGTTTCTTACATTTACTATCATTCTCACAAATAAAATAAAATTGTTCACATAATCCCACTATTACATCAACCATATCATATAAGCATGCACAAATTTTTGACGCACTCTTTGAGGCACTAAAAGGGTATCTGAGACCTTATATTCGAACAATCGTCAAAATCGGCAATAAATTCTGGGTCTACATAAATGTCCACACTCATTTCAGAAAATTGAAACACTGCAACGATCTGCCATATTAAGATAACGATATCATAAAACATTTCAGCCGGGATGTAGCTGAAATAGGAGTTTTAGCAATAACCTAAACATCTGAGCTGAAATCACTATTAGTTAATTTTTAAGTTAATGTCATCATTTTTCCTTCTTGAAAGTGGCACAAGCTGAGAGGCTAATGTAATTCCTCTTCCTAGTTAATATAATTATTTATAATTTCTATCACTTAATATTTCCTGAAAAAATATTAGTTGTTTATTTCCTTTTCAGTAACTGAAAATTTCTAGATTTTTTTTTATTGGAGATTCATATATCTATTAAACTGTCACTTGTATAGAAGACTCGATTTAGGTGGCAAGTCATTACTTGGTAGTATAACGTCTAAGAGAAAAGCTTAGAGACTTCAAGTAGGTTTTCAGTTCAAAAGAAATACACCTTTTAGCCAAGAAAATTCTATGTGTTAATGAGTTGATTTATTAACTACAATTAAAACTAGAAAAACTGTGAGCAAAGCTCACTAATATATACCCCCGATCCCCCATTCGACTCCAGAAGTAAAAAAATCAACAAAAAAAAAAATCAAAAAAAATCCAAGCCATATCAAAGTTTTAAAAAGCTGGTGTACAATGGCACATTTCACCAAGTATTCTAGGAGCAGTTGTCGACACAAAGAGTGTACCCCTATGGCAGACGGAATAACGAACGGACGGAAGGACGAACGGACGATCTGGCACCATGGTCACTATATACCGCCCACTAAAGCGGGGGTATAAATATGTATACATGTATGTCAGCATTCTTTTATCGGAGACATGGGTTACACATTATTTACGGGAAAAGGGAATTAATTCGCGTTAAAATGGGCAAAATATGACATTTGTCAGTCAAATATGACATCCCAAAGGAAAAGCTGTCAAAATACTGTTCCGGACCAAAAATGCAAGTTAAACTTGTATCCGACTCTTTATTTTTTAAAATGCACAATTGAATTGGGCAGCGCACCACTGTCTATCTACCTAATAAATGTATTACAACAACGATAGGATTGCATTTAACGTGGTTAAATAGCATAACATAGTTTTATACCGCATCTTTCATTTGTGTGAGCCATCCTTTCTTACAAAAGGTTTGTGGCTTGTATATTTGAATACTTTCCCACAACGTTTCAATCACAACTTTACAAAAAATACGTATCCGATAATTTGTTAATTTAGAGATTTAATATTTCAATTTGTAAACAATATTTATGAACACAAGAAAGGCATAATTCTACCTGGACAAAATAATAACGATGGGTTAGTGGCATTATCTGTTATGGCCTTAACATATGTATATTCCTAGAATTTTAAAAAAGACATTGACTCTTTATAAAAACTGATGGCATTGCCAAGACAAATTTTAACAACTCCTTCAGTTATTGCATACAGAAGGGGTATGGCACTGTCACACTAAACGCATAGCACTAACGTGTGCCGAAAAGTGAGAATATTTTCTTACACGCTGAAGTTATTGACACGTTCTTAAAGATTAAACCAACAATTGTTTATACAAGATTTCAAGATTTCAAGAATTATTAAATTGACTTAGACATATGATATACATGAATGTAACATGAGCAAAACAAATTATAATATATAAATGACATAAAGTACATATATGGAACAAAACAAATATGATTAGAAACAACAACAGCGTATCATAATATACTACATTATTTTAGAATTAGAACAGTAAGGCTATCTTCTTTATGAACAATTAATGAAAGCTTTTTTTATACTTTAGCATTACATATAGAGAGTAAACCTTTCACTTTAAATTTATTTGGATGTTTTATATAATAATCAGGAATAAGTTTACATCTCTGAGAAGTTAAATAATCATATTTGCAAAGAAATAAGTAATGAAATTCATCACCCACATCACCAGTATTGCATAAATGACATTTTCTGTTTTGCTTTGGAATATTTTTCCATCTACCTGTTTCGATTGGAATATGCAAATTGCATAATCGTAGCTTTGCTAACCAAACTTTATTATTTTCTGACAATTTTAATAAAAAACTTTCCAAGCAAAAATCTACCTGAAATGATCCATAAAATTGACCTCGTGTGTGATAAACTAGTCCTTTAAAGCTCTTACTTACAACATTCGAATGGTTGATGAATATATGTCCTAAACCAGCCTGATTAAGAATATTTTCAATGAAATCTATCCATTTAAAATGACAAATATGTTGTTTTTTTCAGTTTCAACATTAATTGATATAAAGAATTACCTAGCTTTGAACTATCAATAAGCTTACACCAAAAGGAAATCAATCTCTGTTTTACACTAATTTTCCAATGAAAATTTTATATAATGTACATTCCATCTTACCAGTGAGGTATATAGTCTTTTGGTCGTTAGTTATCTTTCCGCAATTAAACATTTAGGTGACACTGATTAAACATCCATATGATGTGTGTTCACCTTGACAGGTAATCACTATCGACCCATTTGTTAAATTTTTTGCGCCGTTGAGTATGGACGTCTCATCGCAACTTAAAATTTTCTTTACGATTTTTATCTCGTGAATAATTTAATTGGTAGATAGTTTTATTGAAAGCTTGTATTTTTTTATGGACTCGGAAATGCAGTAAGTGCAGGAAAACTCCGAGGTAAATGAACGTAAGTCGCCATGTTGTTTATCGGAAAAGTCTAGATTATGTCCGGAATAAGAAGGACATAGATACATACTATTTAACATGTTTAATGGAACGTAAGTCTAAATGAATGCCAGGTTGAAGGCAGTGGAATATTCCCTACAGCAGGTGATAGGGTTATGATGGGAATGAAGGACTCGGCGTCGAGTTCTAGACTTTGCACGTCTACTAAAATTGACCAGAACCGAGAATATTTTTGAGATTTGCTCATATCTGGTTCAGTAAAGGATAACGGCACTACAGGGTTGCGTAAACCTTGTCTTTGGAAACTAAATTGGACCAGGATTTGAGGTCGCCAAATATCTCCAGAAACACTGATTTTCTATGTGAAATTTCTTTCTATGTTCACAGGAACGAAATAGAAAAGTTGGGTGACATAAGGTCGGACCCAAATAAGTAATATTGATCAAATATTTCCACAAGACAACTAGGTTGACATGAACGTTGTCATAATTCACAGGCAGATGTTTCAAATAAGCAATCTAGATTTCCTATACTATTTTTTGATATTAATAGTAATGTTGAGGGAGTTTACAAAGACTGTAAAGAACAGTGAATTTATGTCTAGAGTTATTATTGACAAACTTATATTGTGTTAGTGATGTCAAATTATTTAAAAATTAAATCGTCAATGACACTGATATAGCTAGTGTTGGTTTAGTGATTGGTGAAGGATTTAAAAAAAAATCCTTGAACTAAAATAAAATTACTTGTTTTAATGTAGAGTTCACGTCTTTGTTTACCTGTACAGTATTGCATTATTAATAAGTTCTAAGTATGGGTGACTTACTTGAGCCAATACTCATAGTACTAACTTGAGCTTTAGCTACATCGGACAATTATAGACAGCTTTATAGTTAGCATTACTGAATGAGCTCCAGGTTACTCCTTGAAGCACATGTACAGCATGACAAAATTTACTGTTTCGTATGCAAATCTGGTAATTTGTAATGGAAATAGATTAAAAAAAAGAAACTAGGTTCTCAAGAAAAGCTAGTTTTTTGTTAAATTAACATTACATTAGTTTTGAAGTATGTATTAGATACTTTGTTTAATAATTTAGATATTAAAATTGCGACAAAACAGAATTTTGTCAAACAGAGATTCATTTGCCAGAAGTAGTACGATGTAAATATTTAGATCAGGCAGCTAGATGTGGTGCCTTTTTCAACGAGTTGGTATGTAGATGGTCAGCAGTTCAATATGCAGGTCTACACATCATTTGAAATGTATTATATTCTAAAAAGCTCGAAATTGGCCTTTAAGTAGTAGAGGCGTTTTCGGAAAAAAAGTTTAGAAAACTTCTTAAAAAACGAATAAACGTGAAGAACAGCTTAATTTGTTACCTTAATTGATTCTGAGGTAAAGGAAGGCTACGTCCTACAGTATTGAAATACATTTGATCAGGATCTTGTTTAAAATTCTGGGTAATATTCTTCAAACAGTGCCACATGTATATAAATTCAGTACATGTATTTTGAGCAAGAATTAAAAAAAAGCTGGTATAGAGGCTACTGGCAATGAGAGGACTTGAAGGACTAGTTTTGGGTTCTTTTCGAGGTTAAAAAAGAATAATAGCTGACTAAATGGTAGGTCAGATTTTGCCATTTCAATATATATATATATATGTATATATATAAACTGTCTATAAATCCAGTCAACGTGGAAACTTGCACATCTCCCCGGATTTGCGAATATTTACGCAGGGCCTAAAAATTTAAATGAAACGGTCTATGGTAGGAACCCAACGGGGTTAGAATTAGAGACATGAATATCGTGACTGCTTTCCCACCGAGGAATTTGGCTGTTCTTCGAATGCACAGACATTACAGACAGATTACACTGCTCCCGCCATCTCTGTGTGAGTTCAAAGGGATGTAAAATAGAGTGAACTACAAATTTATTTTGGACACGTTATATGAGACTTAAGTATATTAATTAACCGAAATTTGAACAGGTCAGTGGTGGTCCAGTGCTAGCGTATCAGACTCTTAACCCGTAGAACCCTGACAGAGGGGGTTCGAATCCCACTGAAATCAACACAAATTTAATATTTAATAAGACTCTAACTATATAACTAAGACTCTGAATCTGAATTGATAAAAAAGATGAAAAATACATCACAGGCAGATGGTTCAAGCCAAAATGATTGATTTCATTGTAATTTTTTGTTTTGGTTTTTTTAGTCTTTTACCGAAGCAAGAACGAGGAAAGGGGAAATTCTAAAATCATAAATCCAAAATCACGGCAATTCACAGCAACACGAATTGAGACAGTATGACAAAGACAAAACAAATAAACAAAAATGAACAAGAACGCTACAAAACTAAAGCACCACCAGTGTGAACCCCAAATAAAACTGAGGTATCATCAGGTGCTCCGGAAGGATAGGCTTGATCTGATCCACGCGTGGCACCCGTCACACTGCCAGTGAAAAGTCCGGGAATTATGCTTTCTTGCATGGAATTAATTTCCAATCCACGACTCTATAAGTGTCCCATCCAATTACGGGGGTACATTTCATGAGTTTTATATTTTGGAAAGATCCCGTTCCGCAACACCTGTTATATGTCTTAAAAACTTAAAAAATGTCAATATGCAGAAATGTTGATCTTTAGTATATCTGAAAACTACAGAAAATCACAACAGATGCTTTGCTGACATGTTTTGGGGTCATATAGAGGATCCAATATTCCATGGGTTCTGGAATTAGGGACAAATAGACTGGCTTATAAACTGTCTAGAAATGAGAGTTGTGTAGTTGACCATTAAACATTTGAGAAATGAATTGAAAATCAAATGTTTATTATATAATAAAGGAAGAGCGACAACAGCTGGTTCAGTATATAAACCACCAAGGGGTAACATGGTCATCAAAAACTGCGTTACAAGACTTAGCATTAAGCAATTGACAATCTAATTACAAGCAGCACATATTTTTTGAGGAACAATGTTTTTGCAGATATTTTATGTCGGGCCAAGAACGTCTGATAGATTGGTCTTTAAAAAAAAGTGAACCAGAAAATATTTTCAATGATCAACTTATTTGCACCTTGAGAACAGACAAACAGATTTTTTGCACTTGGATTCCACATTCCAAGAGAACAGCTTTAGCAGATCTTAGCATTTGATACAATAAAAAATTCATGGGACAATGTGTATGCATTCGTTTTTCCCCATTAGTCTCATATCGAGAATATTGAACCACAGTATGTAAGGCAGTTCCAGTGTCAAATTATATAAATGTCGCTCCAATAACACAGGAGACACTGGTATACGCATATATTTAATCTGTCAATAGACAATCAAGTCAGACTTCCATTATTGAAGTTCTCAAGGTGACTTCAAAATGAAGAACAACAATAAAAGCGTTGTTCCATTGCTTATTATTACCATGCATTTGTAGAGACTTTGTCTCATTTGCATTTACTTCTTATCCCTTTATGGTTAATATCATGTACATGTAAGAAGGATTTGTTTAATTAAGCCAAGGGTAGAATTTTTTCATTCATATCCATATATGTTCAAATTTACAGCTTGGCTTCTTTCGACATATGTTTCCAAGCAGAGGGCAGTAATAAAAAAAACTAAAATTCTTGCTTAAAGCAATTGGCGAAAGACTACATCGTAAGGTTTGAAATACAATAGCTGGCGTAGTTCAAAACAACTGTTTGTGTTACTTTAAATCAGGTTGCATAATTTATAAGTAATTTATTTGAACACAGTTATATTGCAGGATACCGTTTAATGATCCCAGTAATTTTGCCTTTTGTGTCTAACATTAAAGTTGATATTCATTATTGAACTTTGATCAGGTTTATCTAAGGAGTGTTTTATTCAAGACCACCTAAAACAGAATTTTCATTAGAATGTGATCTACAAATTGCTTTGCAATTTCTTGAACAGAAACCATATGAACCATTGATACAGGCTGGTTTAAATCTTATGATAAAAAAAATGCTTTGAAATCAGCAAGTATTCTAATAGTATATACCTCACTGGTGAGATGGAATGTACATGATACAAAATGGAACAATTTGAATCTCAAGTTGAGATTTTTTATAATGTTAAATGGAATACTTACCAGTGAGCGGGCCACCATCCATCCCCAAATGAAAATTTTGTTTGGGTTGAGATGTAAAATTTTAAGTTTAACAATTTATTGCAAGAATATAACTGATGGGTCGATAGTGATTACCCGTCAAGGTGAACACGCATCATTTGGATGTTTAATCAGCGTCACCTAAATGTTTAATTGCGGTGAGATAACTAACGACCAAAAGACTATTCTAATAGTATATACCTCACTGGTAAGTATTCCATTTAACATTATATAAAATCTAAACTTGAGATTCAAATTGTTCCATCTTCCTAGTTCACCTTACACCATAAAATTTGGTGCAATAGTCCGAACTTTTAATATTCTTTTACAAAATTTCAAGTGGATCCGCTCTAATCACAACCATACAATAAAATTGGTTCAATCATGCCGTCAAACAGTTTTAATCGTAAATCAATAGGAATGATCTCATTTCTGATGCATTTATATATAAAATGTAACGATTTTTGTGCTTGTTCTATTAATTTCTTTTTAGTTTAAAAACAGATTCCGTTATATTTGACCGCCGTACGTGGTCCCGGCTTATGAATAGGCCCGCAGCATCCTCTGAACTTGGAGTATGAGTCTTCCTAACAGAGGCCCGGCACCTGGATCGGTTTTCAGGGGCTCCGGCTACAGAGCTGCCGGGCGCGTCCCCAGTTGGTGGATAAGGGAATGCCCTGTCTATGCGGGGTAGTCAGGTCATAATACGGAANGCAGTATAAAGACCCCTTCTAAATTTCTCTAAAGAGAGCAGACGCACTGGGTGTCGTATGGAAGGCTAAATTTCCTGCCCCTACCAATTTCTCCCATTTTCCAGTGGCAATCAAAAGTCGTTACCCCGATTGTCCCTTCCACCTTTATTTCTTTCTTCTTTTACTTACAATTTTTTTGCATTGATTAACCTGTTCTCGTCCTGATATAGCTGAAAAAATGGACATTAGACTCTAACTAATCAATCAACCGTTATATTTGAAAATAACACCAAGATATGAAAAAGATTCGTTAATATCCATTTTTCCCATTTAAGTTTAAATTCTTACACCTCTTTCTTTTCTTTTTACTAAAAACAACTACTTCGGTTTTATTTACTTTTATCATCTAACTTTCATATACGTCATATACGCATATCGCAAAAATGCAAACATCTAGACGGAGAATTTTCGAGGAAAGATGATCAAAATATCATCATTAATCAATATCTTTTGTTACACGGGACAATCGAAAAAATAACACTATCATGAATTTTGGAGACTGATAACTCTAACGAAAAAACGTTTCTTATGACTTTTCTTATCTCACCATGTAGTATATTTATCAAGCATTACAGTAAGCATTTTAATTCATTCAGTTGTAGAACGGAAGTTAGGAATAATAAGAATATATATTATTTGAGTGAGGGAGCTATATCTGACGTCACGTCTTTGCCATTATTTTGTAAAACATCTATAACGTCGCACGGTGTGGAATATCAGCGGAACTGATAATGAAAAGTTAGAATGAATTTGAAATAAAAAGGTAATCAAATTACAAAAATATAATTTATAGCTAAATAAAGTGAAACAATATTAAACATCGTTTTTCTTTTGTAGACTTATGAAAAGAATTGGCAATATTCCTGTGTTATGGTGCTATCCGCCGACCATCTATAAAATAGGGCCGATTCGTTTCATCTTTACCCGGTCTAGGACGACCACGTGACCGAACTTACCCGGTTAGTGAGCATAAACGAACGAAGCGGTGTAAAATGGCGGATATTGTCTTGCAGCTGTCGCATATATTAGAATTTTCGGAGGACGAAATATGCAAGCAATCTTCATTTATATACACGTAACAAAATATCCTATTAATAAATAAATAAATGTTGTATTATCCTCTTAAGTGGACAGTTAGGTTTGGGAATGGCAATTTACCACTTGGTTATTTACTAATCTATCCAAGACTAATTACTTATTTTCATTTTCATTTTTGTCAAGTTATGTACAGTGGTGAAAGTTGCTACAGCATAAAATCAAAGTACAGAGTACTGTTATTCGGTTTTCCCTGTTTAGTTAAAAAAGAATGGTATACTCTTTGTCGGCTAAATGATAGGTATCTAAAAGAAAATAAGAAATACTCAAAGAAAATACAGAGAGAAAGATGTGTACAATTTTGATGAAAAACAGTGCATATACATTACGCTTTGAACTTAATTATTTTGACTTGTCATCACGCCTGGGCGTCTATAAAAATTCTTCACCAAAGTCCATACAATATATTCAAATGACGTTCTTGATACCCGCCTGGTCTGGTTAACTGGCGATTTCTTAACTCAACTATGCTGACAAAATGACAAGTGAAACAACTTCAGTTCATACGCGTGAAACACAATTTTTCACCATTTTCATGTTTCAAATCGAAAGTATCACGGATAACAAAGACGTATATTTAGATAATATATATCCTTGCGGATAACGAGGATGATTTGAAGTACGAGTTTTTTTTTTTTTATTAGATAAACAAATTCCCCCTTCATGTATGCAAACGATTTTCAAGCATTTTGAAACTAAAGTACTTTTTTTACATACTTATTATGTCGTGAAAATCTTTCCACTCTACCATCTTTTAAATAATTTATTTACAAAAACTTGAAGTTTAAATGGGCGTCCCCTAAATCATTCACAGGACACATTTTGGGATTACATAAGTTATGTATTTCGATTTATGAAACGAACGTTGTCGTGATATGTTACATAGCCAAGTTTTGTTATATATACGTCCCGTTTACATTATTGATCCTTCCGCAGAAATATATTCCAGTGTTCTTTTCATTCCCGTTTTGCTCATATAAATACATTGTCCTCATAAATTCATGTAAAATGTCGCTTTAGGAAAGATATCGTCAAGTAAATGAACAATTTTGACGCAAAAAAATCATGTGAAGACATATTCGTACCCGGGATAATTTCAATTTCGACAGCTATATGAAGTTTTCCTGACGGAAAACCTCATAAAAACACAATATTATGCAATTTGTCAAATGCGACGACATTTGTTATAAATTTAAGGTTTGCTGAAGATATATTTATGCTCAAATTGTATTTTATCTTCAAAAAGGTTTGTTACATTTTAAAATCTTAAAGTATATTCACCACAACAACCTAAACAAATAATTATCATTCTTGTTGCATTTAGTTTCATTCGAATTAAACTTTATCCGCCATCTTTAAACCGAATGCGCCGCTCATTCAAAAACGGTCTAACCCGGGTTAACCCGGGCAAACTCAAATTTAAAAAACCAGTAAAAAGATAAAAAAATGTAAACCGCAATAGTCCTGACTTTGTATATGAACAACTGGTATTGTCTCGATTGTGTCGTATGCAGATATGAAATGTCATTACACTAAAAAATATGTAATGCTGAAAACCATTTGGAGCACGTGCACATTTTATTTTCAGAATTGGCCTGCGAATTTTCATAGCCAATTACGTAAAATTGATCGGTGATTATTTGAAACAATCTTTGTAACTAGAACTAAAAAAATATTAACTTTTACTAGTGCTTTCACTGAAAAAAGCGGGAGAGGGGTAAAGGATAAAAGACTGATTCTTCGGATTTTCAATTTTCCCAAATTAGGAGAGCTAATGTTCTTTGCTAAAATATCTTTTTCTCAGCAGGAAGCGAAACAAATATTTTCATTTTTTAAATTCTTGTATCAAAACAAGGACGTATATTGATATATATCTAAATATACGTCCTTGATCAAAAGTTCAAAAATAATAAAATCAAGCCTATGAAATATATAAAAGGTCTGAAATTATTAGAGCAACATCTTCATCAAATGGTAAGTATGTACACTATACTATGGAAAGAAAATGGGTCAAGAGGGAAAATCCCAATATAATAACTTTCAGATCCCGAACGATCAAGAAAATATACTGCTCCACCCCTATAGTCCCCAATAATACAATGAAACTTCTGGAATCCTGATAATGGGGTGTTTAATCTCGATTTTCTGTGGAATAAGACAGTTGATTCAACCGCTTTTACATCTGGATTATTCCCATGAAGATTACAAAAAAAGAAAGAATATCCAGGACAACACTGGAAAATATTTGAAACAAAAAATAATGTAACACCTCCTTTTTCTTTTCTTTATCCTTAAATCACCCTTATTGATAAGAAAATCTCCATAATGCTAGGTTTACACCGCCGATCAGGCCAATTCGATCAATTCGACCATGCTGTTTTATCCCGATCAACGTCATAAAATTCATTGATCGAGCTAGCTCACGACGTCCACTCGACCTGTACCCGATTTAACACGACTACCGCTCGACCATTCTCGATCTCTTCACGATTCACGTACGACTTATTCTCGACCATCATTCGACCAACCAGACTTTGTCAGATTGAGCCAGATCATAGCCCGATTTGTGTCCGATTAACAGACCTGGTCGGGAGAAGATCGTGAAATGGTCGAGTTTGCCCTGTTAGTACGTTTGTATATATGGGGGTAAAATGTGAAAATTCAGGGAACAGTTCAGCATGGTGGTAGAGCAGCAAAATTTGTGGCCCATGTGGCTGATGATTCAAAGAAAAGATGATACCTGTGATAGATCTAGAGTAACAGAGAAGGCGAGTCTGACACAGAAGGCGCGAAGTTTGGTTAATACAACAGCAAATGCTTCAAAGTCATCATAACAGAAGAATGAATGTTCGCTTTAACATACTAGCAGGAAATCCTCAACATGAGTCAGAATGCGACTTTGCGTCATGTAGGCCTAATCTGATACATACAACAGAAGGCATATCATCACATGATATCGGTGGTAACTAGATTTACAGTAGTTTCCATGTATAGCCTTAAAAAACCTGCTTTCTGTAGAAAAATCCGGTTTTTAGATAGTGAAAATGGCGAGCGGCTGCCCGTTGGGTACCACATTTTCTCGGTGCAAATCTAAAAGAATTTTTTTATCACACATAGTTAGTCGTCATATAAGCGGGAGGGTTGATGCATCATTAAACCTAGTTTAACCAATCATTTTATTTATAAAATGCCCGTTCCAAGTCGGGAATATGACGGCTTGCATAAAATGTTCTGTGTTGGGTTGTGTGTTCTCGATACTGTCGTGCGTCTTACGGATTTTCGTTACTGGTCTCTCCCTCTAATTGCTTCGGACTTTTGTTGTCACTTTTATTTCTACATGTGTCTGAGGTATCTTGAGTTATTTGAAAAACTGAAATATTAATATTTCCAAGTTTCTAAACATTCCAAGAGTGTTTAGAATGGCCAAGGTTTGGAATTAGAAGTACACAAGAAAATATTTCAGTTATGGACTTTATTGTCATCTTGTACGCTGCTATGGTATAACTGTTTCAAAGATGATTTTTCTTCTTCTGGATTTGACTTAACTACCGAAATAGGCCATTCCGAGTTCTGGTATTTAGATTTACCGGCTGTTGTTTGTCCGCCCTACGTCACAAACATGTCCGCCCCATGTGACCACTTCAGTGACGTTGTATGCTTTGTGACGTGACGTTTTCTATACTGTGACGTGTTGAAAAGTGATCCGGTATATCCTGATACCACAGCTTGGAAATGGTCTATTGACATGTTATACACGGCGGGTGTCTTATAAAAAGGCAGGAGATGCTTACTCTACCGATGCGCCTGATCTCACCCATGTTTATTTGTTCATGTTGTTCATCTTTGTATGTGCGTGTGGCGTCGTTTTCTTTTCTGAGCCGTAAGTCCTTGTTTTTACGATGTTGCCCTTGTCCTTTGATTGCTCATTTTTAGACAGACTTTTGGCTTTCACTTACTTTGAAGAGTAAAATCAAAATAAACCCCGACTTTTCTCTAAAATGCAAATTTTTTATTTCCTGTTGTCGTGATTATGAATTTGTAGATTTAAGGTGATATTTGTGTCGCATATATTTTCTCGAGAAACTTAGGTATATATCTAAAATGATACTTGATATTAAAATATTAACGGAAAATAGCCATTTTGTAAAGATACATGACAATCAAAGAAACATTTCCTTCTTATTGGAAAGACCAGTACTCATCCATTATAAAATGCAAAATATTCCATTTCTTCACTTTGTTTAGAATTGCAGAATAACAACAGAATCAATGATAAAAATGAAGAGGCCATATTGCATTGTATTTTTAATAATACTGCTGCATAGCCAACGTAGTGAAGGTCAAATTGAAGGTAAGTCTACAAAGTCATAATGTGAAATTGATATATATATTGTGTACAAGTTGCAATTTTTTTAAATAAAAAGTTCAACTTGTACATTTTTTGTACGTGCACTAAAATACAACTTTCATACCGTACAAAATTATATCGTAAAGGTTGAAACCTGTACAAAAAATTACCAAATATTGGTTCAAACTTGTACAATAATTTCATTGGTATGAATATTAACCATTAAATGCAAGGAATGCAAAAAGAAATAAAATGTATTGAATTAAGAGTTTCAATATTTAGTTGAACTCAGGCACAAATAAATTTGCAACATACATATATTTATGTAATGTTAATTCAAAAACAAGGAAGTTACTGTGTTAACATGCTTTAAACAATGAGATATGTTTATGAACAATGATACATTTATTACATTATAAACCATATGACCATATCTTGG
>MJUU01003713.1:9379-37565 GCA_002080025.1 Modiolus philippinarum | reverse complement strand
AAAAACAAAACAAGTGCTGTACATGGCAGTTGATTAGATGCAAGAGTCACCAAGGGTCGGTGCTTCATTATGTATGTCATTTTCCTAGCACATACACTGTGTGCATATGGTGTGAATCAAATTCGATTAAGATTAAATGATTAATAAACTAACTTATTTAAATTAAAGACATGGAAATACATTTCCATCAAAACGGTCTATTTGAACTCTAAAATAAGGTCTATAAATGGTTGTGAACCTGAAAGCGTCCAGAAAGCAATACATGATTAGTTCATTTTGCAATATGCCAATTGCATAGCCCTTACATGCAATAAGTTTTTTTGTGAACATTAAACATAAGATATATAATTTATTGAGGGTGGGTAGGAGGTGGTTCGACTCCAATCCAGGAATCCCGGAAAAATAAGTTTCAAATGTCGAATTCCAATAAGTAATAAAATTTTAAACCCCCAAACCCACTAAATAGCAACGTAAATCCCGAATTCCGTTAATGAGAAACCTCGGTCGGTTATCTCCTTGTACCAAGTTAGTTTTGTATGGATAGCCTCTAAAACTGGAAAATCCGAAGTCCTTCACTACTGTCAGTACTTTAATTATATTATGATTCCAATTCTGTTATACTTAAATGAAGATTTAATGCACAATTATTCCAGATTTAAATACACAAGATACAGACAGCCTAATGAACATATATACAGAATGGCTTCCAGCTTCAAATATGCTCTCCAGAGAAGTATAGAGCTAATGGATGTTTACTAATTACAATGTATTGTATAATAATTAATTTGGTAAATTTCATGAAAGTCTCAAAGACCACTTATTTTTTGAAATTCTACCTATCAACTATATTTTTAGGATCAGTTTCAATTAGGACAATCATTTTTAACAATTGGATTTCAAAAATTCTTGATTCCAATTTTGGTAAATTACCTGAAAGTCTTAAAGACCACTTATTTTTTGGAATTCTTCCTAGCAACCATACTTTAAGCGTTTTTTTTTATAAGTTCAATCATTTTCACCAATTGGATTTCCAAAATAATTCGTTCCAAATTTGGTAAATTTCCTGAAATTGTCAATGACCACTAATTTTTGGAATTCTACAATGAAACCATAGTTACAAAATTTGTTAGAATTAGAAGAAACATTTCACCAATCTGATTTCCAAAATATATGATTCCAAGTTTGGTAAAATTCCTGAAAGTCTCAAAGACTACTTATTTTTTTGGAATTCTGCCTAACGACCATATATTCTTTAATTCCTTATGATAGAAATAGTGACTGTCAATAGTTTAATTTCAAAAATGTCAAAAAAAATTATACCCAGGGTCTATAGCTGTTTTCTGTGTCAAACAGGGGCTGCGGGGATCACTGTCGTTACCGACAGTCATTAGTCTAGTCTTTAACAATGTTATGATGACAGTGATGTCAAGGCATCCCGAATATTCCCCGTTACACTTCATAAGGTGTCCGTCACTTTTCTGATGCGGTTTTGGTATTTGAAAACTCTGTATCGACAAAACCAATCATTGCATGGCCCTTGAATCATATGCAAAGTTCTAGAAAAAATGTCTCGAAATAATAGATTCCCGACGAATTAAAAAAAAAGTGAAAGACTGCGGAAACAGCAGAAGAAATAAAGTAAGGCCTTCTAATTTTGGATGGAGAAAGATATATCAAAAATTAAAAAAAAACAACACTTTTTCTGAACTTGTTTTAATTTTTGGTTCATTTTCATGTGTTTTGATTTTATGCTTCTGTATAACTTGACTTTTATAGTTGATGTATCACAATTTTTCCCGACGACCTACAACAACGAACCAAGCTGGTTACACTTCTGAACACTACTGAAATCTGACACAGAAATTAAGCCTTTATTAACTGTTATATGTTTAATTTCCATTATAACAATGTAATAACCTCAAGGGATTTACAGTAATGACGAAATTAATCATCTAATGCATTGTTATTTGAATTAGAAGGGAGACAATCGATGAAGTAAAAAAAAACTCTTTCCTTTGCAAAGAACAATAACTCGTGAATATATTTTTTATTCATTTTACTCTGAGAGTAAATAGATGGACTCCCATTCGCGAAAATCCTTACAAAATATATCCTTGTTGGAATAGTGTAAAATCCTGAACATATTTGAGTCAGTCAGTTATTCAAATGAGAGATAGCACCACTATAAAAAAATGGAATGGCATATGTTCAAAATAGTTAAACTGCCAATTTCAAATTCTGCAAAACAATTCCTATTTAAAACATATAAATAAACAAGCAAAAAAAAACCAAAAAACAAAAAACACAAAAAAAAAAAAAAAAAAAAAAAAAAAAAAAAAAAAAAAAAAAANCAAAAGACAAATTAACCCTCAATTAGAAAAAAAATGGAATGACATATGTACAAAAATTAAACAAAACTTATTAAGCTGCCTATTGTAAATTCTGCAAGACAACTCCGTTAAAAAATTTTTAAAAAAAAAGACAAATTAACCCTCCATTAGTTAAAAATAAAAATAACATTGGGGGATCTCCATTTTTCTGGCCTGTCGGTGGTCTTGTTACTGCAACAACACTGACAGCACAGAAGAATGGAGATACCTAAACTGTTACTAAAAATCCATCCTATCTTACAAGGTGAAGATTGTTTAAAAAAAAACGATCTTACGAAGTGTAGACTATCCCGTAAAATCTGAGCTTACAAGGTATAGATGTAATGGTTTATATTCTCCGCCGTGAAATAAGTTCCAAAGGAACAAATTTCATCGCTCGCCCAGTGAAATAATCTCCAGCTGGAAAGTATTTACTGCTCACCTGGTGAAATAATCTCCAGACGGAATAAATCTCATAGATATATCAATAACATTTGTTCCAGATGGATCATATTTCATAGGACACTATTTTGGCTTAAATAGACCCCTCGGAAAACCATCTTAGTATTATTTACTGTGGCTGTGCGGGCCGGCAAATTGAGACAGACTTGTTTAAATTAGACTAGTATCTAGTATTACATTACTGATATAAAACCTATGTCATCTATCAAATATAAAATAGTAGTAATTAAGTTGTCTCAATTAACAATTAAATTGACTTGTTTCGAGCTATGATTTTCGTATGACCGGCAATGTATAGGAACACATGCACTAAGTCTGAACTAACTTCTCATGAGTGGCGTGAAAGAATTACACGTTTGTTTGTTTTTCATATCAATTGTAATCCCAGTATGCTGTACAAGTCTTCATGTGTAAATGTTTACATTTACTTTCAAGATAAACACACGATATTTTATTTCATTACAGTAAACATGACACATAACTGATATAAAACCTGTGTCATCTGTCAAATATAAAATAGTTATAATAGTAGTCATATATTTTGTATCATCAACATGACATTCCGTTACATAAGTTATATGGTTACCGTGACCAGCCTGCATAGCCTTTCCGCAAAAGCCATATTCGATTGACCCGGATATATCAAATAACTAAATATCAAGCGATTCTCCCAACGTTTCAAAGGCAATAACTTTTTTCATGTTTTCGCAGGAAATCAAACGGATAAAAATAAACATCTATTGCATGTGCTCTTTCCGATTAGGTTCAAAACAGAATCATGAATACACCAAAAAAAAAGTTAGACGGTAGAAAAATTATAGAAACTGGGTCGTTGATATATCCTGTAGAGCTTTGACATTTTCACATTATGTCGTCATAAAAGCTCCAAGGAACGATAAAATATCGTAACAACCAAAGGTTGCTGCAATATCTAAAATTGACCACAATACACGTTTTTGAAGCTGAAATTTCTGAAAGGGCGAGAATGACATGTATGTCGAATTTCCCGCGCAACTTTTGGAGAATTTGAGACCTCAGTTCAATAATTACAAATCTAAAATACAAAATAAAGGATGATAAACAAGTTATCGGGCTTTTGACAGCTGATGAATTTTAAAATCACCCCTCTTTCCAGAATACGCTCACTCAATTTTACTATACATAGCTGTCAAGAGCCCGATAACGTATACCGGCAGTATTTCGGTCGATTTTCTTTGGAGACACCTGGGACAAATTAGTCCCAGGAGACACATATTATCTGAACAATAATATATTGATGTATCATGCCCTCCTTGGGCCCCAATTTGATTAATAAATTATTTGTATTGTGCTGTACATTATCTTAACTTAGCTAATTTGATACATTGTAGTAAATATGAAGTTCAAAGAAAGACAACCCAAAGACGAAATTACTTTAAAATAACTTTGAACCTCACATTGTTAGAGAGCGACAATGGTATTAATTCTAGCACAGAATAATGAATAACTATCAATGATATATTCTTATTTTTCTAAATCTTGCTGGTTCAAAATTCATAGTCTTATATACATAAATATTTTACCATCGCTAGACCAAACATGTAAATGTCACTTGATCAATTTATTTTGTCATACAATTTTGTTTTTATAAGAATACATATGAGTCTCTAACAATAGTTCAATAAAGTTTATTGTTATATTTATCCATCTATATGTACTGTGTGAAATAAATAACAATTGTTTCATGTTAAAAATTCAAATTCAAATTTCAAATTGTTTTTTTAGACCAATCAAGGACCCACAGGGGGCAATGACATTAAAAGTTACATTAATTATAATTGGCCATAACCATGCACTGTTAATGAGTTTGTGCTAATAAAGTATTTGTATTTGTATATGAACAAATAATTTTACTCGAACAAATAGAAGGAAATCGCTAATGAAAAAATACGAAGGATACTTCAGAACAAAAAATTGTCCATGGACCAGAAATTCTTAGGCCTAAATTTGTTCGAAGGCATATTTTCGTTAATTTATCTAATACGTTGATCTGTTTTTACTCAAATTTCAAACATCTCAAATGAGAAATGAGTCATTAAAACAGGGTCGGGGTGCGGAGGAATAGCTCTATTAAATTCAAATTGATGTTTTGTTTTCTTAAAAATCTACAACGATAATAATATACTATTCACCCGGGCTATGAAAAAAATAAAGGCATCCGTTAGAATTACATAGGATGAACACACGTAGTTAAGAGGGGGAAAAGCGAAAAATCTGCATAATGATTTAAGTGAAAATTTTTTCTTAACTCGGATCGTAATAGAAATTAGAGTTATCGACCTTTGACTAAGTCGACAAAGATTTCATACAGCCTTTAGAGTTTCATCAATAACCTTATGAAGATGAATCGACCCAGTTCCATGTCCTCTGGACATTTAGAGTAGTTCATCTTAGATTACAATAGCGTAGTAAATCTGACAATAAATAATTTGATAATACAAACCGTTTGGGATTATCTGGGAAACACAAGTACGCGTAATCTTCATAGCTTTATTTCACAAAGAGAACAGAGATTATGTGAAACCAGCATATTCTAATCTAATCTACATCTTCATAATCAGACATAATTTGATAATAGTTCAACAAATGGCTAAAAACCAAGAAAATGCTTAAATTTCAGTACTTTAATGTATTTATCTGTTTCCGTACTGGCTCCAAGGAAACTAAATACTATAATCATTAGATTATTCTAATGTCCCTGGCAGAAATTGACAGTTATGATGTAAAAGTGAAATTGAATTAATTCTTTGAATTCCAGAGAATGGTGAGCTACCACAACTTCCACAGCCATCAAATTAACTTAATTATTGTTTGGAGATAAGAGTAGAAAGAGAGAGAAAAGTATAGATAGATAGATATATGGGGAGACAATGTCTAAATTAACGAAAATTTTGTTAAAGCCGAAGGAGTATCTTCCTGTTGCATACCTCTGTCCTTAGCTGATTTTGGCTTTTCTTTTTAGATCCTATTGGTACATGTAATTTGATTTGTTCTCTATCACTTTTCCAAAGGTATGGATTTCCAAATGTCTTAATTTGATCTGAACTGAAGAGTCATAAGTTGTCGAAATTGACAGTAACTACGGTATTTTATTATCTATACAAGAAGGTAAGTACTTATTATTCATGTAGTGATCAATTAATTTTCTTCCCTGTGTAGCGCCTACCCTGATCTGTCCAATTTATTTTTAACATTTAAAAATGAGTATATACATATAATGGCACTAGTTTGATGGACAGTAGAATCGACATCAGTCACTATTCCAAATTTAGACTATATATATTTTGTATTTATTGTTTGTATCCCGCAAAATGGCATAAAGCCGGGACAGAAATATGTGTCATTTAGTAAACATGACATCTATAACATTTGTACACTTCGTTACTAACATATTTTAATGCTTTGCAATGAACCTTTTGAATTTTCCATTTAAGGCCCACATGAGGCATTACAATCAAATCATTTAAGGCCCACATAAAGCATAACAATAAAATCATTTCAGGCCCACATGAGGCATACACAATAAAACCATTTAAGGCCCACATGAGCATAACAATCAAATCATTTAAGGCCCACATGAGGCAGAACACAATAAAATCATTTCAGGCCCACAGGAAGCAAAACAATCAAACCATTTAAGGCCCACATGAGGCATAACAATCAATTCATTTAAGGCCCACATGAGGCATAACAATCAAATAATTTAAGACCCACATGAGGCATAACAATCAAGTCATTTAAGGCCCACATAAGGCATAACAATCAAATCATTTAAGGCCCACATGAGGCATAACAATCAAATCATTTTAGGCCAACATGATGCATAACAATCAAATTATTTAAGGCCAACATGAGGCATAACAATCAAACCATTTAAGGCCCACATGAATCACTTGAGACCCCCATGAGGCATAACAATCAAATCATTTAAGACCCACATGAGGCATAACGATCAAACAATTTAAGGCCCACATGAGGCATAACAATCAAATCATTTAAGGCCCACATGAGGCATAACAATCAAATCATTTAAGGCCCACATGAGGCATATCAATCAAATAATTTAAGGCCCACATGAGGCATAACAATAAAATCATTTAAGGCCCACATGAGGCATAACAATCAAATCATTTAAGGCCAACATGAGGCATAACAATCAAATCATTTGAGGCCCACATGATGCATAACAATCAAATCATTTAAGGCCTACATCAGGCATAACAATCTAATCATTTAAGGCCCACATGAGGCATTACAATCAAATCATTTAAGGTCCACATGAGGCATACCAATCAAATGTAAAATATACATCCTGTCATTGTTTATTTATGAAACCATTCGTAATAATTCTATAAATTTGCAAGAGTTTCTTTCCTTTCACTAAGTTAATTTTTAGACGGGACAATTGAGAAAACTTTATTACATGTTAACATATAGCCCTATGTGGGCCAGTGATTTGTTCTCTATTACATGTTAACATATAGCCCTATGTGGGGCAGTGATTTGTTCTATGTTAACAGGAAGAGGAACTGATAACAAACGAACATGGTTTATGGGTATGTAGCCCTATGTGGGCCAGGGGTTTGTTCTATGTACTATGTAAACAGGAAATTGTTTCCTCTACCTACTACCGGATTTGACATGTTCAACACGGCGGGTGTCTTATAAGAAGCAGGAGATGCAAACTCTACCGGTGCTCCTGATCTCACCCATGGTTTTTTATTGGGTCCGTGTTGTCCATCTTTGTGTGTCATACCCATGTTGTGTCTCTGTTTTTCCCCCTTTTTTGTTTCTGGTGTTGCCATTGTCCTTGGATTGTTCGCTTTTGGATTGACGGTTCGGTTCTCACTTACTTAACAGGAAGAGGAACTGATTACAAACGAACATGGTTTATGCTTTATGTAAATTTGATAAAAAACTAAGGAGTAACTCCCTTGTGAAAAGTTATGTCCTTACCTGATATATGCATGTAGGCCCTGCAGATCATTCGTCCTCTTCAAGCTTTTTAGCATATTTTGATTTCTGGCCTTCAAAAGATTGATTTTATCACCGGATTTAATCTGCACTGAAGAGTCATGAATTGTTGAAACGGACTTCTGAAGAGTTAAATTTAACTGTGATTTAACTGCTGTTTTTAATTACTTGTCATCAGCAAGATGGTAATTTGGCAGTGTACCACGATTAACATGCCGAATGTTTGAATTCGATCATTCCATCTCATTTGCAGCCTCGATATCTACCTAGAAATCAATTTTCGTTGAAATAGGACAAGTTGAAATTTTGACGTGTTTTGGTGGCCATGTTGGAAATGGCTTCCATTTTGAAAAATGTTTTTTCATGAATTCCTTCCTCTCATCTTATTGAACATTTACATAGAATATGAACAAATTCAGCAAAACAGAATCCTCAGTGTTCGAATGTACAATGGCGACCATCTTTGAAATGGAGGCCATTTTGAAATAAAAAAAGGCATACAACTTCAATTGATGTTCCAACTTTGTGCAAGCCATTTCAAAATAATCGCTAAGACAAGAATTTTTGGAAGAAGAAGAATAAAACGAAAAAGGAAGAATAATAATCAGCAGAAAAGTAGTGGGTGACACAATACTGGCTTCTTTTAAAATAAAGTTTTTCCACCCCTGGACAGAAATACTGTACGAAATGTAAGAAGGGTCTGCCAAGTTGGCAAAATAATGGCAAACTATGTATATTTTAGAGCATTCTTAATACTTTCATTGCTATCAAAACTACATTTGACAATTACATTTAACATTTGTTTATTTTCAGGCGCATTTTTTTCTATATAAAAAATACTAGTCGACTGATGTCGTTGTCGAAAATTGTAGGATGCAGGATGTCATTGTTCGACATCTAGCATTGAATTCTACTCATACTGGTAATAAATCAAATCAAATCAAATAATTTTATTGGACATAAGCACAGTTAATACATGACATGTGGTATGTAATCCAAAGTAAAAAAGAAAGAAAGAATACAACAACAAAAAGATAAAGAAAAAGTATTCAGAGTAATAAAGTATGAAATATACATGTATGTATAATATGTATAACATATTATTTAGTACCTGAGGAAGATTCTAACTACAAGTTTTTTAATTCTATTTCCCTACTTGAAAACATTTCTTTTAAAAATGTACAAATGTTTTTAGCTTCTTGTAGGTTTTTTGGATTTAAAATAGTTTTAATGACTTCTTCATCGGGTAATATTTTTCTATTTTCAAAAAGATTAGTATATTTCCCCCTAATATGTGAAAGCCCAGTACAGTAAAAAATAAAGTGTAATTCGTTTTCAACCGTAATAAAGACCGTTTTGAATTAAGTTACTATGAAGTATTAGCAAAGCTCATTGTTGAAGGCCCAACGGTGACTTCGTTCCATTGTGTATTTGTAAAGAACTTTTCTCACATACATTTACATTGTGTATCATTTAATAACATGGCAAAATACCAGGCAATAATCTTCTAAGAATTTTTCTGATTTGTTGGGGTTTTAAAACCGAATTATAAATAAAACTGCATCATTTACACGTGCCAAAAGATAAATTGTTGGATACCATGACGCCATTACTGTCTAAAACACGTGGTTTGTAGATGTTTGCAATATAGGTACCAGATCCGCCTGGGATTAATCAGTGTAAGTTTCATCGTAAACCAGTCTAGCTTAAGACATTTACAAATATTATTTTGTTAAAAGATGCACAATCCATTAGGAAATAATTACGATTTTGTTCCCCTGTGAGGCAAGTTGATCATTTACACGTGTGAAATACCATCTTCAATTTTCTTTAAATCACAACAAATGCAATGGAGTTAGTAATATATCTGAAATGTGCATAATTCGCAGCAGAAAGCATTCTGCCTTTACGTAAATAAATATTTACTTTGCTTATAACATTCTTATAGGCTTTTTATTTACGGTCTTATTACTTTTACATTGATTCTGGCAAAGCTTTGAAAAAAAATCCTAATACTAAATATTATGGAAACATGTTGGTGATGTCGTTCATTAAAATACGATACAGTCGAAGACCAGACGACGTACATCACTCGAACTTCAAAAAAGAATAATTTCTTTGATGTTGTAGAAGGTCAAACTTACAGCTCTAACGTAAACCTGAACTGGACGAATAATGAAAATGAAGGACAGACGTTAGTATGTCAAACTATTTGTTTTATATCAGAGACATTGCTAAAGTTAGAGCTGCTGATTGCCCTGGCATCATCGTAATACATGTATCAGATATCGAATACCAAAGCAACATGCCATAGGGTAAATTTTCAAAATGAAAGGTCCAGAAAAAACAAATGGAGACCTGGAAAGTTCAGAAAATATAAATAGGTATGAAGGGCATAGAAGAAACAAAGGGAGAATGAAGTTAAGAAAACAAAATGGAGATATCAAAGGTCCAGAAAACAAACGGGGATGTCAAAAGTCAAGGAAGCAAAAGGTCACAAAGAAGGAATCATGGTCCACAAAACACAAATCGGACACAAATGGTGCAGAAACACAAAAACGGACATCCAGGATGCATTCAAAAAATATAAATAACAAAATACCGAAGTTCCTGCTAATTTGGATTCTACATATGCACATTTCGACAACTTATTTCTCTTCAGTGCAGATTAAATCAAATATTTGGAAATCCATACACCAAAATATGTTGAAAGGCTGATAGAGAACAAATTACCAATAAAATCTAAAAAAAACAAAATCAGTTTAGGACAGAGCTATGCAAGAAGGAGATACTCCTTTGTTTTGAATAAAATTTTATGAAATTTAGATATAGCAAGTTCCAAGATAAAATCAGTTTTCGGGCCAGCACGGAAGTACTGGCTACTAGGTTGGTGAAAACTCTCGGAGACTAACAGTCCACCAGCAGAGGCATCGGTCCAGTGGTATAATAGAGGTCCCGATACATCTAAGAAAAAAAGAACAAACGTAAAAGTCAAGAAAGCACCAAATGGAGACGCTAAAGAACAAGAAACCCAAATGCTAGACATCAATAGTCCAGAAAAATATAATGGAGACATCAAAAGTCCATAAACACACAAATAGAGACGCCAAAAGTCTAGAAAACAGAAACGGAGACATCAGGGACTTCAAATGTCGGAAACATAGACTGAATTTGTTAGAATATAATGAAAAAATCTATATTTGATCCTTAATATTATGCCAGGTCCAAATAATTTGAAATAAATACCATTATCAAGTTGTACACAATATTTACCTTGTAATTGGAAACTTTAAAAGCTGACTAATATTGACATACTCATTTTCACATTCTACTATTACACTATTTATCATGTTTGTTTCAGATTAAATGCCTAAACTACACTTAAGTATTAATTATCTAAATGACAAGGATGTGTCTTTCGGATATTGATGACGACACGCAGGGTATCTCTTTAAGTCATATTTCAAAATCGATTAAATGTCATGGAAGCCTCATCTTAATCATGTTAAAATCTAAAATATTAATGACTTTATTTGAGAAAAAAGCATGTTTTCATGTTAAGACGTTGACGAATCATCATTTGTTCTTTGGTGTATTCTTCGTGTGTTGTTAGGGTATTTCCGGAGGGAAGTTGTTGGACCGAATACGATTCCGTTCTTTATTGATAAGCCGGAAATCAGAAAGCTATGCATCTTGCTCGCTGTTCAGTTCAGTAAATTCGAAATCAATTAATCTTTTGTCAAAAACCTGATTGAACCTTATATATACACATTATTCCTTGCTGTTAATTCCTGTAAACGGATGTCTGAGCACCATTTATTTGTTACAGAGGAAATTCAAACACAAACCTTTATTGTCAGATTAGTGTTTATCAGGGTATCTCATGGAACAAGTACTGTTTAAGAAAGTACACATAATATATATATATATGTTGTGATTTTATCTAAAATTTTCCTAGTTTTTTTCTTTCAGTTTCATTTTTGGTGTATTGATTTTGTTAATTAACTTTAATTTAAAACGTTAAGAACTTCGTTGAAGCTGATGGTGAAATATCTTGCATAAATTTACTATGATAATTTTTCTACAAATGCAACACCAAGTAACACTGCTATCCGTTTTTGTTTTTTTAACGACACTGATAACTAGAAGAATCGAAGAAAGAACAATAGGCTTGAAACACCCTTGACCTTCAACGGCATAACAATAGAAGCATACAATAAAAGTAATTTTTTACACAACCACCATGCAATCATTTCATTATCAATTACTTGATTCCTTACTTCTAGAAATTCACAAAAGCAGATGATGTTGATACTTGCACATCAATAAATGACACACTTCACCGTAATACACAACCCCGAAATATAGTGTATATTAATCAAACGAGAGATTCTGATTTTTTGTTTAACCCCCGCCCACCCCCCAAAAAAAGAAGTTTACTTTAATACCAACATGAGCGGGTTAGATGAAATTTTTCTTCAGGGAAAGGCTGATACAAAGGCTAGACCATTTTACCTCACGAGGTATTTTTATTTGTATGTCTCATTTTATTTTTTCTGATTAAATATTGATAAAGTTTAATTTCATATGAAATAAATATATGACATTTAATACCACTTAAGCAACAAAAATCCAGCCTAGTATTGGATCCATGTCAAGAGATCGGATTTATACAAACCAGATACCTTTTTTTCTTAGACGTTTTAATTTGTTTTATTAGATACAAACGGTAAGAAGAGTTACATACAGTAAACCAAAACCAGAAGTCATTTTGATTTTTCACACCACCGCAGAAGAGATGGGACGAACCACAGTACCACATGATGAAGTCATAACAACGATGAATATACTGGAAGTGGGCACTTTAGTTATATAATTGTTTTTATTGCTTTTGCTGTTTATGATTAGGCTTCAGTTCTATTTTTGCAAGGGTTATTTTGAAATGTTAAAAATGGATAACAGGAAACACCTACAATGAGTGAAAATTATAATTACATGCCACAATCTGCCAGGGAACCACACAGGAAAAACACGAATAAGACAAAAGACAAACGTAGAAAACGATGTACCTAGGACTCGGGACAGCCGGATTTAGTATCGGCACTAGCAAAAGCCAGCGGTAGGGTTAAACCAGTTTATGGGTACCCAAACCTCCCCTTTATCTGTCCAGTTTCCCTATAGTATAATAAACACACGAAAAAAACCCAATACAGGTAGACTACTAACTCCATGACCACAATCTTGAAAGGAAAGAAAATGACAATACGTAATTTTGAAAGATGGGTCAAGGGGTGCTCACCACTAAACTGCCGGCTAGCTCATGGAGCCTAGTCTGCTTGTAGAACACTGTCACACTACGGAAGAAAATCGAACTCAAAACTTCCCGAAGGGTTTGGTCAAGAATCATCATAAATTTCAGTAGACATCGGCAGTAACTGTTAGAGGCCATTGTGTGTGAAAACCAAATCGAATGTAGAGTTTTATTCGTTCTCTAAAAATCATTTAATGCATAAAACACCAAGATAAAAAGAAAACACATGTTTATGGCAACAGCGAGTTAAATGAAGACTACAAGTCTGGTAAAATTCATAATTCATAAAAGGGCTTTTCAGGACAAATTCTACCCTTTATAGCACTAGTAAAAACTGATTTTGTCCCCTTAAATTGACCCTTTTTCTTCATAATCTTTCTGGATACATGGAATATGATTGTTAGTTCAGAAATTATATAATACTGATTTCAAATCCGAAATTTACATACCCTCTATTATTATATTTATTGGTCTCTAGTTATTTTAAATTCCTTTATTTATTAGCATGTTTTAACAATTCTGAATACGCATGTCATTTGATTTGAAATTGACGGCCATGAAATCGATATTAAACAAAGTCTAATTTTTTTTAATTTGAAAGGTAAAAAAGAAGTTCGTAAAAATCAGTTGGCCACTAGAGCATTAACAAGATGCAGTGGTTGTTTCTGTTCGTGAGTTACATAGGAGCGTAATGTTGAAAAAAAGTTCTTAATGTTCCATATTTGCATGTTGCTTTTTTAAGAGCCCAAATGTACAGAAGATTACATTAGGAAAATTTAAATTTCACAGCAGAACTATTTAGATCTATCAATTATACTCAATATCTGCCAAGTGCGACTTGAAGAGATCATTATTATTGTAGAAACAATAGATGCAACTCTGCTTAGGTAATTCTTTTTGATATAAAATCAATACTGTTTATTACATTGATAATGACATTTTCAAAAGTCGCATATTTTGTTACTACTTTGATAATAATCTCATCGATTCGCACTTGGCCGATTTTGCAAACGAACAGCGGCTTACAAAGTTGATCTCAATGAATATTACACACAAGTTTGACGATACAAAACTACTTTCCATAAACTTGTTGAGAATGAGCTTTACATACGATCATTTGATATATCATTTCACGAGTATATTTTCATTTGAAAGCAAATTCAATGAAAAAGTCGAAATGACTTTGAAGTTGAATTCAATTATACAGCGAAAAAAACACAACCTTTTCCTCCAATTTGCAGTCCGAATCGACCAGGTTTTAGAGACATGAAAATGGAGGTTTGGAAATATTTTTCAATGAAGACTGATCAAGACTAGGTCGGGTATTGCAGTATTTACCTCATCCAAAAAGGTAATCTTAAATCAATATCAACATGCTATCAATCTGTATCAAAACAAGTGATAGTGTCTTGTCACTTCATTACTACTTCAACATCAGTTTCTCGGGCAACAATTACGAATTATTGCCCTCATCTCCGCCCGGAGGAAATTAAGAAATATTATTACGGTATGTTTATAAATCATCAAAATAATACGTGCGTGTAGAATTCCAATTAATTTGGCAATCGATATCATTTAAACGACGTGCAACATAATTTACCAATCGATGATGGTAAAGAGATGCACGATGTTGATTAATTCGTATCAATTAAAAGATCAATATTTGTTAAACGTTTATCAGACTTTGGATGCCATATCCGTTAAATATATTGCAATTATAGTCTGATGCTAAATTAAGTAAACGCTTTGGAGATTTTGATGGCATATCCAATACACATTTTAACTATAATATGAACCAATCACAGGACAGATTTATTTGATTGTTATCAAGACTATGCACCATTAAACAACAATAACAATGACATTTTACCAAATAAAGGAAAAAGGTTTAATATAAATTGGCAGAGATAATTTTGAATGATAGAACGATTGGAAACAATTAGATTCAGTTTATATCAAATATCAGTTTTTCTGCATACTATTGAATTTATTCGACTTAAATGGAATACGGCGCAACTATAAACAGGAATCATTACCAACATACTAAACAAGTTTAAATTGATGAATTCTAAGTGTGCTATTGGCAGGTGCATTACGTTATCATCAATTTCAAAGTATATTTTAATTTGTGTAACATTGAAGTTAATAAAAAAAACATATAATGAAACACTGAAGGTTTAAACCATTATTTATAGCAGACAAAATGTGTAAAAATCTTTAATTTATTGGTGATAATGTTTTTGTTTGGTAAATTATTTTTTCAGGAACATCAACAAGATATCTAAAAACATGTACCTAATTTTGCAAAATCTTAATTTCCTTTATAACCAGACATGTAGCAAATTTTGCGCAATGAATAAATGAAACATATATGATAAAGAAAAAGTGTTGCACACAGCACTATATAGCATTAACATAGGATAATCCAGCAAGGTCTACAGCTGCGTGCACACACTATTATCTACATGCCTTATGCAACCTTATTCTTCTTCTTTTCCTCCCTACCAAATGTTCATCGTGTACTATGTTACGTATCTAGATTTCCTACAAGGAGGAATGACTAGGTAACCGAAAGCTATATTTTTATTTAGCCTAGGTGGCCTAGTGGTCTAGGGGGCTGGACATAGTGCAGGCGGTGTTGCCATAGATGACACCAAAGCAGGGGTTCAAATCCAGCCGTAGACCCTGCTGGTTTTTCCGATGCTAACAGGTTTAAAAAGATTATTTTCAACACTGTTGGCATTCGGAATCATATATTCTACCTTTACAGCTCACCTTACCAACACATTATCATTCATGTTAAATACAGCTGCGTGCAACACTCCATTGTCTGACGTCACGGCGTCGGACAGTATTGGAATAAGAAAAAGCACACCCGGTAAGGCGTCCAGGTTCACATTGCATTTCGGTAAAGCGTCCATTTTTGCATTGTATGACGGTCAATTAAGTGTAGCGTGTTCATTTGATTAATATAAGGTAACAACAACACCCCTATTAAGCTGGGTAACGTTAAGGTAAATGTAATGTTCAAATATCAAAAACCGTACCTAAACATTATCCTGAACCGGAACAAAACATTATCCTATGTTACTTAAGGTAAGAAATTTTACATTTTTCTCAAGCGGGCTAAACATTATCCAACCGGACTAAGCCAATTATTCACGAACTCTTCTTACCTAAACTGTTCGCCGAGAACTCAGCTTAATGGGGGTGTACAATATCATTGCAAATTAATAAATTAACACTTACGATCGTGATTTTCATTTATTAACTCGAAAGCCATGCTGGAGAGTTGTTAGAATAACAAGAAAAAATCACGTGAGGCTTCAAGCCTATTAATAGCCCTTAAAGATGATCTTCGTGCTTCCGATAAAATATAGTGCGCAAGTTTCTTTCAAAATCGTATACATTGTGTATTTAAGTTAAATTTCTTCATTTTCTTGGGTTGAATATGGTGTTGTTATATATTAGATTGAAAACAATATGCATGTTTATCAAATTATTCGTTTTTTATATATCCGTCTCGGATCAACGCGCCTGTCGCGCAGTAATTTGTCAAAGTTGAAAATAACATTTGTTTACCTGTGACATGTGTATTGCATATATCTATAGCAATGAAATCGACATGCATACGAAATCACACAATCCAATTATTTTCAGGTATTACGGAATAACTTAATACGTGCAGACATATGCAGCAGTTCTTTGGATGACTTCTAAGTTTTGCCACGTGTAGATTTTCAGGGCTTTCGAGTTTCAGTTCCATCGGAGCTTTGATTGATTTTTTCCGCTATAATATTTTGAATAGTCTTAAGCGTGCTGTTGGTATATAGATACACACGCATTATTTTCTACATTAACACTTTAGGAAAGTTATTATACTGGTTTGTGTCGGAATACAAGACAAATAAACCAGTTCGTTTGTAAAGTATGTTCTTCCTATAGATCAGGAGAACCGCAATTGTTGAATTATATTGTGAGTTTTGTTTGGTTACCGTTACGAATATGAAGCTAAGAAACTCTGGTAAATCATCAAACAAAATATACCTTTTATCAAATCAAATCAAATCAAATAATTGTATTGGACATAAACATAGTTTAGATGTCATGTAATATGCAATCTAAAGTAAAAAAGAAAGAAAGAATACAATAATAAAAAGATAAAGGAAAAGTATTCAGAGTAATAAAGTATGACATATTGTATAACATATTATTTAGTATATGAGAAAGATTCTAATTACTATAACATTTCTTTAAAAAGTCAAGTCCACGTTGGCCAAAGTTACTCAATATATATCTGTATTTACATGTTATTTGTTGTTGTATAAACATATGTTTGCATGTCTTGTATGTTTTGTCATTGTATTTGCTTGGCCCCTATGGGCGTTAATTTGCAAATTAAGTTATTATTTAAAATTGTAAAAATGTTTTAGCTTCTTGTAGGTTTTGTGGGTTTAATGATTTTGACGACTTCTTCATCAGGCACTATTTTTCTTTTTTCAAAACGGTTAGCATATTTCTCCCTGATATGTGATAGCCTAGTACAGTAAAAAATAAAATGTAATTCGTTTTCAACCATAGTTTTACAAAACTTGCAGAATCTTTGATTGTCCAGGTAAAAGAATACTGACATCAGACTAGCTTTTTGTAAAGCTAATACTTGTCTATATTTCTTTTGAAATGTCTGTATCAAGTCAGGACCATTCCGCTCGACAATTTTCCTGTGGTTTTCCACCTGCTTTGTTTTTTTGTCTCTTGGATTTTGGCTCTTGACAATTCTGTTCGATTATTTTGATATTACCCCCATTTACCACGTCTCTGGACTTCGCCTTTGACTTGTGTTTCGAATATGAAATGATTTAAATCAAACCGCCGGGAAGTTAACCTTTAAATGAACCAATAATTAGACAAGACATAGAAATGTATATAGACAGGTGTAATTTTTGCATGGAATTTTAATAAATAGAGATTATTGGTGTATATTTACAGGTTGAAAAGATTGTTTGTACATCTGCATTCAGAAGGAATGTGAAAATGCTTTAATTACAAAAATAAATGGGCTTTAATCAATTATTTAGTCCCTCTCCATCAAAATTCAAATCAATCAACGTCTTACTTTGGCATTTATATCAAATAACGTTCACATAACACATCTATAAACTATAACCAAAGCATTAATATCCATTTGTCTTTAATATTCTGTAAAATATGATCGGCCCTGTATCATAAATAGTCAATATACCACCAATAGTTAGGGCAAACATCAAAAGATATAAAGATGAGATAAATTTCGGTGATTATCAGACAAAAAATCATATGTGATATATATCTTGATAAAACCCCATCAAAGAGTTTGGATAATTAAATAAAACATACTGCACCGAAGATGTAAAAAGCAGACACTAATGTGGATGGGTAGATGTAAAATAACAATATGAACATTAGAAACATTGCATGGTTGTAACATTTAGCTCATGCGCATTTACTCCATATCTTTTCATTGTTTAATATGGTGAATATAAATCGAAACTATAGTTTGTGGATAATTACAGAAATAAATCTTTTCAATTCCTAAAACTGCTGATTTCTTTTACAAGAAAAATTAGCAAATTAAATTATTTAATCTTTATGATAAATCATAATTGAAGTTTTACTTACTTTACTTCTATATTTTATGGAATTATCAAGCACGTGCTTTAATTATTTTAAATGATAACTGAAGATTGCCTTTATAAGCAAGGATGGAAAATACAAATATCTGAAAATATGTATCAGACAGTGCTAAAATACAAAATGATTTAAATTCCGAGTCTCCCTCAGTATAACGGATGCTATACCCCTATACACAAACTGTGGAGAAACGCCACCATCTTTGTAGTATAAAGATCCGTTCTATATTTCTGCAACCCCGAGGGTCCCGGGATATAGAAATAGGACCCATTCCGTGGTTGTGCGGGATTAATAAATACACAACCCATCTTTCGGATGGGATGTAAACTCAGGTCCACGTGTTGGAAGAAATGCCACGCTTCCTGCACGTTAAAGAACCCTTGTAGCAAGCTCTTTTTGGGGTGGTCCGTAGGTGATCGGCTACAAGGCTAAATTCCCCGCCCTTGACGATTTCACCCTACTTTTCCAGTGGCAGTCAGAATTTCCCGTCCCATGGCCATTTCCATACCCCAAAGTCATTATTTATCAACAAACTTGTTCTCGTCTTGATATAGCTGAAATATTGCTGAGTAGACGTTAAACAATATTCAATCAATCAATCAATATATTTCTGCATAAAAGAACAGACTCTCTGGGGTCGTATAGAGGCTTAATTTCCTGCCCCTACCCATTTCAACCTTATACTACAAATCAAAACGCGTTTCCTCGATTTTGGTAATCTGTATCTTTAACAGATTAGGCGCAAACGCCAGGAGTGTTCCCAGTTGTATCTTATGGATAAAGAAAATGAGATCATTAATTTGATTAGGAAAACTAGGGATAATATAATATATCATTGTCCCATTTAAGTAATTGCTAGATATACTGTTTCCGGTTTAGGTTCCGAGTAATGTGTCATTGTCTTAACATAGTATTGAAGCTTCAATAGAATAATCTTCTCGTAAATTGTAGAAGCATTTTGTTGCATTCATCAGAAAAAAAAACAAACATGCAACAAAAATAAACAGCTATGAATCTAAAAGAAAAGTCATGTGCAAACTATCTGTAATAGATGCATAATGCGAATTTTAATTGGCGGTTAATTTATCACAGTCTAACATCAGATTTTGTGAATAATGCTTACTGACTTCGATGTACTGAAATAATAAATGGCATGTATCTTGCACCTGAAACTCTGCACAAGAAGCTAATCAATCGAGTAAACCTTTAAACAGAGATCACGTTAATCACTGATATTTTATTACTAGGAGGTTAATTACATCTTAGCATGCTGTTTGATATATTTCCTTTATGTGTTTTAGTCATCACTAATTGTGTATGTAACACCACTTTATCCTTGTTTTCTTAAATTTATGTAAAATGCTATTGTATCGTAGTTTTCTTAGAATCTGGTTTGTAACAAACTTGAACATTCATAATGTGTTCTGTTGCAGAAACAAATCTAAAACTGTATTAATGTCAAATATACTGACAATGTCTTAAATAAGAAAATAGATTTGGGATAATATCAAACGTGTTTTATTCTTTTATCGTACAATATGTACACTCAGTACATGTTCTTAAATTAAAACTCATTATAAAACAATGGATAATGACTTTGATGTAACATTTTTTCCATTACCGGTTTTTGCATGCAAAGCAACTCTTCACTATCGATACCCTCCATTCCAGGTTTATACCCCTAGTTGTCTGCTACTACTGATGTCTAAGAATAGATACAGGTATGCTAAACTTCCTTGTGCTTTATACAAATTATATATAAGAAATTTGCTTTTTGTTAGAGGCACTCAGTCTTATCTTACATAAATAGAATAAAATTAGTAAATTCAGGCGCGGATCCAGACAATTTGAAAAGGGGGGTTCCGATTAAAAAATAAAAGATTTTTCTTGGGTTTTTCTTATTACAACATCAGGATATTCATTAAAAAATACATGATTGTCAAAAAACGGGGGGTTCCAACCCCCGGAACCCCCCCTGGATCCGCCAATGAAATTCATGTAGCTTTTGTCCTAGGAAAACCGAAGTCATCGTTTTACAAGTACCAATGCTTACCATCTTCTTCCTTTTTTTCATTAGCAAGTTTCTTTTTCTTAGATTTTAGCATTATACTTTGAAACGTATTATTCGGTTTCAAATCTCATCTACTTATTTACTTTCTTTATACTGACCGTATTATGAATTGATTTGTACAAAATAACACTTATGTAAACAAACTAATGTTGGTTCATGATTAAAGATTCTTGTGTTTACTTGATGCCATCATTTCTCCTGTTTCTTATAGATTCCTTTCCATATTTAGTGATTATATGTTAGTAACTGACATGTTATTGGTCAAATTTTACAACAAAAGGGTTGGACACGTAAATATCTCAACTTTCAGAGAACATGACATTGTATGAAGCATATTATTGTCATTCCATATTTGTTTTCTTTAATTGATTTTAACTGTTAACTTATCACATAGATCTTGTTTTAGTACTTTGTGTAAAAAAATGAAGAATTTTCTGTAATGTTAATATTTTGATGCAAATATTTTTCGGTTCAAATACATTTAGTAAATGGAGGTAGTAACAAGATCACCAAACAGAATTGTCAACAACCAAAAACACAAGAGGCTTAAACACAAAACAGATAGAAAACCACCGGAAAATTGTCGACTGCAATGGTCTTGACCTGGTACCGACATTTAAAAAGAAATAGTAGGTTTAACCGGTGTTATGGCGCGCCAAACATCCCTTTCATTGGGGTAGTGTCTGGTAGCAACTTAACAGCAAGTCATAATAAAAGGTCGTAGACAGTAAAAAGAAATGATCGTCCCAGTATTAAGTAAAAAAAATCTTGTATCACAGTTGGACCGAAACTGCTAATTTTTCCACAAAGGACTGATATCTAGTAAAATTTTTTTAATGATCGTATGAGACGAATTTTTGAAGCCTCGATTAATAAGGCAGTCACGAAGATAACTAGATAACTATGTCTAATAAGAACGTGTGTAAAAATAGTGCTATAGCTCTTGCGTACCTTATCAACTGTGAAACATATACTCCGTAAGAAGAAGTTGGTATATTACTGTCCATGTTATCGAAATTGATAATTTTGAAATTAAAATCGTGCTTTTTGTCGTAAATTTAAGTACTTAGATGACCATTTTTGTCAAATTCGAGATGTAAATAAAAACTTAGATGACCATTTTTGTCAAATTCGAGATGTAAAAAAAAAGATGTAGATCTAATGCTTTCTGTTGTTTCCTTTATCTCTAGTTCTGGAGAATACATTGATAAAATCCATTTAACAAAAGATGCGTAATAAATGGAAAGAACATGATGAATTCCACTTAAACCGGGGCTAGGGGCCGCCTTGAACTTACTATGAGCAAAGCTATTTAAGGCCTCATGGTGACCTCAAGATGAAGAACAACAACAGATTGTAAGAAAATAAGTTCCATTGCTTTTCATCATGTATTTGTAGTGACTTTGCCTCATTTGCATTTACTCCATATCCTTTCATAGTATATAACATAGCTCGACCAGTGATAAGTAATTGTCTGTTAGTAGTTCTTTCCGTAATGTACATTTATGAAACATGTTAAACTATTACACAAACTCTGAGTAGTGGTCATAAGTCCAATGTAATAATCGGAAGCAACATTTATATTATTGAAACAGATTGATTCAGAATCGTTTCAGGGTTTTAATCATTTTCCGTATCTGAGATTAAATCAAAAACTGAAGTTAAGGTTCAGAGATTCTTTACACCCTATGGACCCTGTAATGATTGTGCTATTTTGATTAAATAAATGATCCAGTGAAATCGTTGTCAATATTAAGATATCAGAAACAATGAATGCGTCATTTGTCGTCTCTTGGCATTCTTGTTTTCTCTCAATGATATAAGTTCTATGAATATTTTGATATGAGCAAAATAATTTACAAACCATTGCTAAATATTTCAAAATCCATACAGCCTTAAAGTAATATTTGAATTTTCCATGAACAGAATAAATCACTAGTGGGCAATTTTTAGCTTTTAAAATGTATGAATAAAGATATTATAACTTTAAATGGACTAAATGACCTCAAGATAAAAATACCGAAGTACTGTATGACTTTGCTGATGTTTTGAAGACAGTGGTCGAAATAAATGAAAATACAAACTTGATGAAAAATTAGATATCATGCTTTCCGATTCCGAAGCTTTAATATCAAGTGCATTAAAGTCTTAAACATATATCATTTACCATAATCAGTATTATCATTAAATTTTTAAACATTTCTTTTAAATCCCACCATCTTTTTGACCAATACACGTTTTTTACCCGATTCGTAATCGTTTTCTTTTTATGTTCAAGATCTAAATAGTATAATTAAAATTTCTTGTTTCGGTGCGCATCAATCCTTACTATGCTGTTTTAGTCGCAATATCTTTAACCAGCGAAATTTTTATCTCTACCTTGACAAAGACCTTACAGATCGAAACATTGGGCAATTTCATTTTTTATTTTTCACCTCTAGTTTTTAAAAAGTCTTTTATTGTGACTTAGCCCTTTTCTGATGGTTAATTAATTTACCTGCTGTAATATTTTACGACCAAAAATGTTTTAACGGGTAAAGTTACGACCAAAAAGTGCAAAATACCAAGAAAGAAAACCAAATCGATTTCAAGCTATCACGATTTATTCAGACCTTAAGGTTCCATTGATATGTTATGGATCTTCAAGAAAGGTGTTATCTTCCATTTTCTGTATAGATCAAGTCTTTAGGGACGGGAATGATTTATAGTATGACAAAATAAAGAAATGATAAATACATTCATTCCCTTGACAAAGTTAGTATAAAATGATAGAAAACATAACTTGTACTGGTTAATTTATTTTGCAATATATTGTCTTAATTTTTATAATAATCTTGATTTGGTTCTAAACTTAGAAAACCATTGCTCTCTTGAATAAATCCCCATATAATCAGGTCTTAAAGACACTGTAATGAAACACGTCGACCCCTAGGGTAAACTCCAATCATTGTAATAACTTTGAATTTATATGATGATCAATGTTTTACAACGAACAAAAACGACAGCAAGAAGTGCACGAGGGATTTCCCCGTTTCGATTATAAAGTCATTCGAGTCACCTCGGAACGACGTCTACGTCAGATTAAGCGGACATGAACTCTCATGTGGCGCAATGATATATGATTTAATCAATACGCTTCCGCCAGGGAATGCAGAACCAACACCGAATTTACTTGAACTGGCATATGAAATATATAATTTTGATGTAATAAAGAACATTGATTTGACAGTTATCTCTACAACTTTGCTTTATGAAATTACAATTGATAAAGAAGAAAGCACAGTTTAAAGGGTCATCTTAATTCAGATTATAACCACGTACAATTATTAGTAATAATAAGGGACAGTTATCGCAATCGCGTTTTTAATGTAGCGAATAAATGAAACAGTGCAAATATCTTTTCTTTTACAGCAATACATGGGGTATTCCACGAGCAGACTTAGAAAGCAGTTCCTGCATTAAAAAAAGATTAACATATTCTTTTGTTGGGCAACGGATGACAGGGATTGTAAGAGCACTTTGCCAGTATAATTTATGTTTCATGACGATCCCGAATCCATGACCAGAAAACATGGATGTAGCGTTGTTCGACAATCAGCAAAGACTTCAGCTCAAACAGGTGCTAGGATCCGTCTTGAACTTACTATGAGGTATGAGCAAAGCTCATTGTTGATGGCCTGATGTGACTTCAAGATGAAGAACAACATTAAAACTGTTTTTCCTTTACTTGTTTTAACATGTATTTGTAGACACTTTGTCTCATGTGCATTTACTCCATATCCTTTCATTGTTTATTTTTGAAGGGAAAAACTGTAAGAATGAGCACAAAATAAATACAAACAGGAACGCGAGGACGAAATCTGTTATTGAGGTTGTCGATACCCTTTGTAATATGACAGGCTGGCGAAATTTAGTGCTTTTATCAACTCTGAAAATACTATAATAACTTTCGATGTTGCCCAACAAAATATTCTACATTTTATGTAATTATTGATAATGTTAATGTTCAAATCGATATTATTTCATACAAGTTAAAAAAGTAAAACATCAAAGAAAATATTGTCTTTTTGTAGAACAATAAAAAACAGTGGAAACGTTTAATATTGTGAAGTAAACAAAAGATATGTCATGCTTCAGTTGTCACGGATATTAATGCATTGATTACAGAGGGAAACAATCATCATAAACGAATCCTCAGATTAAATCAGACATGTATACCGGGGAATACACATCATTTCCCGATTATTGTCTAAAACTCTTTTATGACAAATACAAAAATTCTAGATGCCCAATTCAACTAATTCAAAATTCTGGATTCCCCATTCAGCAAAATTTTGTCGATGCTTTTATTTTCTTGCAAACACACTGTTATATTTAGTTTGGTCTTCGTCAATAATGTTTGTGATACAGATTTGACGTTTTGATAGCTGTATACAAAGATAAATATATGTTTTTTCAAACTTTCACCTTGGTCTTGTTTTAGGGTTATAGAAGTAACATGTACCATAGATTTTATTTGGTTTTTGGGTTAAAAATGATATCTACCAATCTGTCATAGCCTCATTTTTACTTAATACTGGGATGAACACTTCATGACCTGTCATGTTATAGTTGCTGTTGAGTTGCTACCGGACACTACCACAGTGGAGAGGGTGTTTGGCCACATAAAACCGGTTTAACCCATCACTTCTTTTGAAATGCCTGTAACAAGTCAAAACCATTGCGATTGACAATTCTCCTGTGGTTTTGAACTTTGTTTGTATTGTTGCTCTTTGGAATAGGCTCTTGACAATTATGTCCGGTCATTTTGTTATTACACCCATTCACTGCATATTTTTGATATGGTTCTTTATCTCATGGTTTCTGATTTTTAGTGACTAGATAAGAAATAATTAGCTCCATTCAATATCGAATATTCCGGTACATAAAAAGTAACCGGAAATTGCATTTTTAACGAAAATATACGATGTCATCGTGAAATGTACACTTTAAACCTCACAATCCTCACATGTTATTGTTTTCATTCGATTCCAAATTGGATTTTTCGGTATCATGAAACGAGACACACAAGGACACACCTGAAGAAATTCCGATACTTTGTTTTGATTTTATTAACTTTTATATGCAAATTCAAGAATTGTACAGTTGATTTTAATACATTTTATCATTATTTCGGATAACCATGAAATATTTTTATATTTAATATTTTTGGTAGGCTTCAAACATCTTTTTATATTCATACATTGTATATTATATAAAAAAAAACTTTAAAACATTTCTCAGTTTGTACGAATCTGTATATATTAAGTCCTGAAAACCAAATTAATTGAAGGGTGAAAATTTTGGGTTAACCCAAGCCTAGCTCCACAAATTGGAAAAAGTTATATATATGATGATCTGCAAAGACTATTCTTTCAGAGAATCAGATTTGAAGTTAAGACAAAGAGAATATTTATAAACACGAAAATAAATCCCAAAATTTGACGTTCACTGTCCACTTTTACTGTTTACTGTTCTGTCGTTCGGTTTCGGTACCTTAACCATTGTAAACACTTATTAATATGACAGATTTTGACTTTTCTGGCTCTTTACAATTACTCTTTTCACATTTTGCGGCTATCATATATTTTAATACCACCACCCAGAATTAAAAAGCCAAGAAAAGTATACAATGCTAGAAATATATAAGAAGTTATCATTTTTTCTGCTATAAAAAGTGTTTTTTACACGTACATAATTACAGAAAATAAAAGACATACCTTAAAAAGTAATTTCAGCACTGCAGTCGCCATTTTAGTAAATCAGCTTCCGGTTTATCAATATGTTACACTATAAATCAGACAGATTTGTCTTACTTAATGTCAGTTGTAATTGACTTATAATTCCGATGACTATACTTATCCAAAAATCCTGAAAACAATTCTTCACTGTGTCGAAATTGACATATTATTTGTGATCTGCTTCATGCATTGAGATTCTTGCAGATGGACTACAAATTCACTTCATCAGATTTTGCTGACCAAAAAAATTGTTTTTTTTTCTATTTTTTTTTTTATTATAAAGCGCTCACTTTAATAATATAAAAAAATTGGTAACATGGCACTTATTTTCCTATAGCAAATAAGTTAAAACTATATGTAAAAGTAATCTCGGCTATCCCGTTCAAATATCTGTCCTTTTAAGTCATTTCAAGCATCTTTCAAAATGTCAGAGTTTCTCCTAATGAAAGCTGTACTAATGAAAATTGATGTATAAATATGGCAAACGCAAACATCCATTTAATACGTCAAGTACTCTTAACCAAATAAAATGCTTATTAGAAATAGCTGTAAAAATCAGAAAACAATGGAATCAAGAATCTCTGTGTCCTTCTATTAAATAAAGTCTAAATCAATATAAGGATAAAACAAAATGCATTACTAAACATCAGATACGGTCGTAGCTTTTTTAATTTAAAGACAGAGAGGAAATGAAGTTACCTGATTTCAACGGGAGTTCTCCGGTTTTCTATACAAGAGATGCAATCAGAATTAGATGTCAATATTGTCTTCCAACAATGGACATTGATGTTTTATTAAGTATTCAAACAAACAGTTGTTTTTGTAGAATACACGACGAAGTAATAATGTCTAAGTAATAAACAGTAGTTCTTATTAGACAGTGGTCTGTGCTAGCAAGACATCAAATTGTCTAAGGTGGGAGTTCTTGTAACACATTGAACGTAGTTTTTATTATGTTTTAAACTTACGGTTCGGTTTTCACTTACTTTTTACAAACAATCAAGTCTTTTGTCAGTTTCAACTTGCAACCTATTATCGAAGTATTTGTTTAATGATATTAAATTTATGTCGTTTCCTAGTTGAGGGGGTTGTGGTTTAAGTCCGGGCTGTGGATCAAGATACAAAAAAATACCGAAGTTGCATAACAACAGTAAATTTCGTTATGCTGTACACGTGTTTCAAGGACTAACCTCTTATCAGCAGCATTAAAATCAAATAAAATGGAAAACCATAATCCAAAAGTAGTCAAAAAGAAGTACGTACTCATTTTCAATACATCGAAATAGGAGGCTAAATCCAGTACCAAAGACATCTACCGAGTGCATTAATACACGGAATGAAGCCCCAGTATTTTTAAGTGGTTAGAATTTTGATAAAAACTGTAAATTTCTATAACACGCAAGGTAAAATTTTCATGTCAGACAAGTCTGACTATTGGGCTTGGAAAGATTCGTTTTTCACTTGTTACTGGGATTAACGTTTCTTATCACTGTCTTTGTCCTCTCTGTGG
>MJUU01003712.1:72620-84448 GCA_002080025.1 Modiolus philippinarum | reverse complement strand
ATCACTTTTGTAATGTCTTTAAGGACCTGACGCTTTTTTAACAAAACTAATCAGAGTCATTAATATCGATATCCTAACGCTGTAGCACACGACACTACTTTTTACGCAACTTCAAATTTGGATTAGAAGTCTAGTTCTAGTTCTATTCTGCTTGTTTTCATACCAAGGGGTTCTCGAAGAAGTTCATGAATAAAAATCAGAATGATCTTGAAAAAAATATCGTTGAGTCGATGGTTTTCCAAATGTTAGGATTTTATTTGCAGTAAAGAGATATAAGTTGTCAAAATAGCCATTTACACGGTTTAACGGTTACTTCGGTATTTTGTAATTTATCACAACTGGACCGCTGCTCCTGCTAATGGACTGTTAGTCACCGAGGGCATTCACCAACCCAGTAGTCAGTATTTTGTTATTTATTACAACTGGACCGCTGCTCCTGCTAATGGACTGTTAGTCACCGGGGATATTCACCGGCCCAGTAGTCAGTATTTTGTAAATTATCACAACTGGACCGCTGCTCCTGCTAATGGACTGTTAGTCACCGAGGGCATTCACCAACCCAGTAGTCAGTATTTTGTTATTTATTACAACTGGACCACTGCTCCTGTTAATGGACTGTTAGTCACCGGGGATATTCACCAGCCCAGTAGTCAGTATTTTGTTATTTATTACAGCTGGACCGCTGCTCCTGCTGCATGTAGTCACTATCAAGATTTTTTGAAACGACACAGATGTTTAATTCGTAAACTTTTAAATTAGGGCTTCGAGAAATGCAGATTAATAGTTTTTCTGAAGAAATTTATTGGACGATATCCAGATTTGATTGATAAATATTCAATTCCTATTTCCAATTTTATTGAAGACGGTTTTGTTTAAGTTTTGGCTTCTTTCTTTATATTTCTCTTCTTGCCACTCCAGTGTGATTTGTGCACCGAGCGACAAAAACATTTTACCTGTATGACACTAGGCTTGTACATCGAACGACAAAAACATTTTACCTATGTCAGAAAAAATCTATAGGTTCATGACAGGAGGCACACCACTTATTCGCCCTCCCATTGACTCTTATGTTAAATTCCGGGATTTCAAAAATATGTCAAATAAGAAAATATAATTGAATTTATTTTGTACATAGTCGCAACAGAGAATTTTCGGTATTTGGTCGTATTTCATTCTATCCGTTCTAGCTTGTTACGCAACTTAATCATGTTTTTTAACTGTTCTTTGCTCTCTGTCGTTCATCTGGAAATATTCTATGATCTTGCTGATTATAACATGTATCAATTGGCTGGAGTCACTACAAATTATAAGGCACTATTTTTTATAGTACTATTTTCGTGGTCTGTCAAATATTGGCGTATTGAAATAGTGAAGTGCCCCCTGACAATATTATGGCTTTGACATTTTACACAATCTGGGCACACAGAAGCTATAGTTAGTCGTCATATAAGCGGGAGGTTGATGCATCATTAAACCTGGTTTAACCCACCATTTTAATTATAAAATGCCCGTTCCAAGTCGGGAATATGACGGCTTGCCAAAAATGTTCTGTGTTGGATTGTGTTTCCCTGATTTAGTCGAATGTTATACGGATTTTCCTTACTGGTCTCTTCCTTTGATCGTTTCGGACTTTTATTGTCACATTCATGGACTGTTAGTCACCGGGGATATTCACCAACCAAGTTGTCAGTATTTTGTTATTTATTACAACTGGACCGCTGCTCCTGCTAACGGACTGTTCGTCCCGGGGGTATTCACCAACCCAGTAGTCAGTTTTTTGTTATCTATTACAACTGGACCGCTGCTCCTGCTAATGGACTGTTAGTCCCGGGGGTATTCACCAACCCAGAAGGCAGTATTTTGTTATTTATTACAACTGGACCGCTGCTCCTGCTAATGGACTGTTAGTCACCGAAGGCATTCACCAACCCAGTAGTCAGTATTTTGTTATTTATTACAACTGGACCGCTGCTCCTGCTAATGGACTCTAAGTCACCGGGGATATTCACCAACCCAGTAGTCAGTATTTTGTTATTTATTACAACTTGACCGCTGGTCCTGCTAATGGACTGTTAGTCCCGGGTGTATTCACCAACCCAGTAGTCAGTATTTTGTTATTTATTACAACTGGACCGCTGCTACTGTTAATGGACTGTTAGGAGTTTTTTCGAAAAAGGGTGGATACAGGGCTAGCCATGCGACAAAGGATGTGTGAGAACGAGGAAGCCATACGATAAATGGTATGTTATAAAGGGTATCACGTCATAGTGTGAATACGGAAAAACACCATGCCCTGTATCACATATTCTAAACGTCTGTTTTTATTACTTAACATATGATACATGTAAATTGTTATTGAGCAAGCAGTTATATTACATTTTAGGCTAGCATACATTTTGGCATTGTAAACATGACCGTAAAGCGTTTATTTCATACACATGTTGAACAGCATTTGTCAAATTATCGTATAATTTATTCTATACACATTACTACACGTTATAAGAAGTACATACAGTGTAATTGTAAAAAGCAAACACAGATGAAAAAGATTTAAACATAAAACATAGCTTTTCGCTATTTTCGTTTTTATGTACACACACATGACAATACACATGCATTAAATATTGCCACATATGATACTTACCTAGTATACTTACCGAAACAGCTCAATATAATTACCATATTCACAGTCATTACTTACCTTGGTACACAACTATGATGCATCAATTTGATGTTTATTTCATAGAATATTTTCTTGTAAATATTAGTGTTTAGAATATTGCTAGTATTTTCATAAATTTTCGGCAATATAATTATTTCGGTTCAATTGTACTTTTCAGTCAATCTCATATGTACCTATTCAATCTATACATTTATGATGATCCGCAACTAATAAAGAAAATATGAACTGATATTCGTATCTATATAGTCATATTAAGATGGTAAGCACAGTAGATATAATGAACTATTTCTTACCTTACATTCAGAATACCGTATATAAAGAAATTCATGTGGTAGGTGAAGTTATGTTGAACATTCTGAATTTAGTTTTGAAAGAGTGCATTACTAGTTTCAAATCCGATTTTTTTAAAACATTTACAGGAACTAAAATGTTTTTCAATTCTTGAAAAGTGGACTTTCGACACAATTTTAGACGAATCAATTAGCAGAAATTCTTCAAGCTATCCGTAACATCATTTTATATCCAATTTTTTCATACTTAGACAATTATTTGAGTTTTGCGTTATTCCACTCACTGAAATTTTAGTCAGAAGTCGGAAAAGCTCATGTTTGAAAAAGAGATGCACTTTCTCAGAACTAAATGCACTGTGTCTAACTTTATCCAAATAAAATTGCTGAACTTCAAACTTTGGTAACGCCTTTATTTCTCAACGGATTCTGGTAAAAAATTAGCTCATTTTTCTTTCATTTTGTGTGCAAATTTGTTGCTTTATTTTATCAGATCCGAGCGCTATATGGTCCGTATAGGTCGAAATGAGTATCTTTTTGTGATCAAAAATTTCATTTCCATATCAATTTTCAATGCTTTATTACCGATTGCTTAGATACCAGTGGCCAACAAATAGATGGATAAATAAATAAATAAATAAATAAATAGATAAAAGAAAAGCAAAAAAAAAAATAATAATAAAATAAAATAAAATTCAAAAAATAAATGATGGGGAAGCAATGGAATCAGACCCTCCCCTTTTCTGCTATTTACAAATATTGTTTTAGAAAAGACAACACGCTATGAGAAGGCTAAAGTATTTCATTTATTCACCCTCAGCAGCACTAGAACCCAAACAAAGGAAATCCATAATGTCAAAAAATGTTTAAAATGCATAAAACTAAACGAAATTCGAATAATCAGTAATATCAAATACAGGTAAGGACATAACTACAATGATGGGAGTTAATCCTTCTGCTTTAGAATTTACTTTAATTTAGAAAATAGTAATTTTACAAAGTGTACACATGAGATATTATCTCATGTACAAGTACACCATATCTAAGAAAAATAAAGAGCATACATCTCTACCAAGGGGAATTACCTCCACACTGCAATAAAAGACAAACTCCTGTATTAAATATTTTACGAAAGGGTATGGAGTAAATGAATATGAGACCATAACACATATGTTAACTCCAACGGCAATAATTTAATGAGCAGTATGGCCATTTCGGAAATTTATTCCTCATCAGCAGCACTGGAACCCAAACAAAGGAATCCATAATGTCAAAAAATGTTAAAATGCATTATTTGTAATGAATAGATTTTGCGAAGCTCTTACTGTTAACGAACAGTAAGGGGTCAAAGAGATTGATTTTATTTCCCCTTGTTTTTGTCCAGCTAACTGCATGGAGAGCCTCAATAAAAATAACCTTTTGTTCCGCCCAAATACAATTACCTTCGTTATTGTCATCCAGTCATCTTCCCCACAGTTAAGTTTTAAAATTGGCACTTTGGCACTCGAGTCATTGTAACTATGACAGAGAATCTTGCGTTACATATTCCAAAATCTCTAGCGGTATTCAGTTCTTCCGATAGGCATTACAATCCTAAACAACTGTATCATTTTCAGGGGCAGCTGATTTAAAGGAATTTACCATATCAAGAAGACCAAGGCCTCGGTGTACACGGATTACAATGTCTCTTCTTCCTTTAATGTTATTTACTACATCTGCATCAGTTTGTCCATTCTTTCGTCGTTAGCTCACTTTCAAAAATCTTCTCTGAAACCAATGGGCCAAATAGAAACAAACTTCAGCTTAATCGTCCCTAGTGTATTAAGTTTCAAATTTGTTGTTTTCTATGTCCAAGGTCAAACAATATGGCCACCGTTACTAAAAATGGAACATAGGGTAGATTGCAGTTTTTTAAACTAAGTTAGAAACCCTTACAGATATCAAAAATGACTAATTCTACCCACCCTGCCATTTTGACGAAAATCTGATGACCAAATTTTGAAATATGATAGTTCTTTCGTTATATTTTCCTTTGGTATTTCTTATTTTTTTTATTAAAAAAGCTATAACATATTGAGGTTAAGGTTAACTTTATATTGCTAAAATGTTCAGCATGTTAAGATCTACACAAGTGACAATTTTGATGAAAATCTAAATACCCATGTAGGAGTTCTTTTTAACTTGTTTTCTTGATTTTGTATATGTATATTTCAAAAACAGTTCGAGATAAGAGGTTAAATTTGAATTATTTTGTCTTATATTTTAAAAAACAGTTCGAGATAAGAGGTTTAATTTAATTTGCAAAAATGTTCAGGATCTACCGACATGGAAATTTTGAAGAAAATCCCAATACCGATATAGGAGTTATTGCCCATTATTTGTTCATTGTTGAGTGATTTTAAACCCTCTGTCTTATATTTCAAAAACAATTTGTGAAAGAGGTCAAGTTTAAATTTAAAAAATGTTCAGCATTTCAAGGACCACATTTTATTGAACATGGTCTAATTATCGGACGTCTTCCAAGATGACCCCAGCTTTTAAATCAGTTTACCATTTGACCCCATGGAAACATTTTGTAATCTCTACCTGAAAAACTATTGGGCTAATTCGAGGCAATCTTGGTTATAATAGACATAAGTTGGTCCTTTTGAAATAATTGTCCTGCAAGTCCACATCACACCCAAGAAGGCCGCCAGCGTGGAACGTTTCCAATGGAAAAAATGCCAAGATCTTTTTTTTTTACAACAATAAAACCAACTTTATCCAAACTTGGTCACAGTAGTCCTTAGGTAGTTCCTTCTAAAAATATGTCTGGCTAGGCTGCACTTCGTCGAAGATGACCGCCAGCGTGGAACATAGTTTAACACTGGACCAGATGGGAAAGCATTCACAAAGATTTCCTCCTCTGAAACAAGAAAGCTAATTTGAATCAAAATTGGTCACAACAGTCCATGAATGGTCCCCTTCCAACACATGTCTGGTAAGTCTCCACATCATCAAAGATGGCCACCAGCGGGGGGGGGTGGGGTGGGAGGGGCGGGGGCTTAGTTTATCATTGTATCAATGGAAAAATATATTAAGAGATCTTCTCATCTATAACTACTAAGTCAACTGGAGCAAAACTTTATCATAATAGTCACATTGATAGACACATAATTATGATTTGAAGCCCGATTTGATTTGAAGCCCGAAAAGATGGCAAAGGAGGAAAATGTCACTGAATTTATCTCGATCCTCGAATGTATAAACAAATAAACAATAGTTGTAGGTTTCATCGTTGAAATCTATAGCAATGAATCTACTGCTATAAGTTCGAGTCCACAGCACTGAAAATATAATAACAAGAAACAGGCAAAATAAACCACCGATTGACGAACTTCTTTCTTCAACATATGCGTGGCCCTTTGTAAAGAAATGCACACGTACAAAACTTTAAATTCGCTACGAAAGCTGTAATAAAACAGAGTATTGGCGTGTTATCATAAAGCTATATAATGTTAGAAAGTTTTTATTTTGCAGATCATTTGTACTTATATTGAAGATGTGCATGTGGGAAGGATATTGATTTGAATGCATTTTTGGAAAAAATAACATTTTTGAACTTTGTCATTTATTGGGTGAATTATTAAAAGAGGGTACACAGATTGTCCGCACAACTCCTCCTACAGTTTTGATGCTAGGAAGCTTTTATTTTGCACTTTATTTGTACCTGTATTGAAGATGTGCATGTGGTATGTATTGTGATATTGGTTTTCAAAAATATACATTGTGAATTAAAAATAGAGGGTATATAATTTATCTGTGCAACCTAGGGTAACATGTGTTGAGCGGGGGCATCATATTTGTCTTACAGACACAAATATAACTACAAAATTCTAATTTGATTCAAACTTGCACGGTGGCATGCCATCCTCTAGTTTTCCTATGTATTCTAAACAAAAACACAGCGAAAAGAAACAAACATAAATGTGACGTTAAGAAGAAAAAGTCTACAAATTCATACTTTCAATAATAGTTCCGAACAATAAATTAATAACAGTTAACTAGAACAACAGGTTACTAAATGTGATTGACCTATAAATATGTCATGATCATTTCAGTTGGCCTTGATATAAACCATCAGTCAACAGTTGTTTACAACGTCATCAGTTAGGCCTTGATATAAACCAACAGACAACAGTTGTTTACAAAGTCATCAATTAGGCCTTTATATAAACCACCAGACAACAGTTGTTTACAACGTCATCAGTTAGGCCTTGATATAAACCAACAGACAACAGTTGATTACAACGTCATCAGTTAGGCCTTGATATAAACCACCAGACAACAGTTGTTTACAACGTCATCAGTAAGGCCATGATATAAACCACCAGACAACAGCTGTTTACAACGTCATCAGTTAGGCCTTATTATAAACCACCAGAAAACAGTTATTTACAACGTCATCAGTTAGGCCTTGATAAAAACCATCAGACAACAGTTATTTACACTGTCATCAGTAAGACCTTGATTTAAACCATCAGGCAACAGTTGTTTACACTGTCATCAGTTAGGCCTTGATATAAACCATCAGACAACAGTTATTTACACTGTCATCAGTTAGACCTTGATTTAAACCATCAGACAACAGTTGTTTATACTGTCATCAGTTAGGCCTTGATATAAACCATCAGACAATAGTTTTTTAAAATGTCATCAGTTGGGAATTTGAAAAAAAAACTACGGCCTGAAAAAGAATGAGACCAAAGTACTTACGTTTCAATATATTGCAAAGGATTTTTTTAGCGATAAAAAGTATTCCTTTTTAATAAGAAACGGTCAGGATGAGCTATTGCCTTCACTTGGCGTGCGTCGTTCGTACACCCGTTAGCTTTTCACATTTCCATCTTCTCCTCTTAAACTACTGAAGCAAATTCAACAAACCTTTCCGATCCGATAAAAAACATGGGCGGCTGTGCGGAACATACTTGTAGCTTAAACATTGGATCCTATGGGAAAAATCACATTTTCATCTTCACCACTAGAACCACTTAAGAAAATCCAACCAAATTTTACATGATTGGTGTATAGGAGGTCATTTATTTGACTGCTCATTTCGGATAACAGCATGACCACCAACACAGACCATAGTTTTAACATTTGAGCCTATGAAAAATAAACTTTTTAATCTTCTCCTTCGGAACCATTGAATCAAATTCAACCAAACTTTACAAAAATGATGTATTGGAAGTACTTTACAACGTTTCCTCATTATTTACAGATCTGATAAAAAAAACATGGCTGTAAGCACATTATTCAACTCTAACAGTGGACCCTATGGGGGCAATCACATTTTAATTTTCTTTGGGACCACCGAGGCAAATTCAATAAAACATTACTGGAATGATTGACAAAGATTGCTCATGGAAAAAATGCCGATGAAAAAAAAACAAAAACAAAATTAGGTACTACAGAAAAATTACATTTTCATCTTCCCTGTTCAAGAGGAAACATAGAATTAAATTCGAACAAAATTCACATGAATGATGACTAGGAGGTCCTTTATTAAGATGCAAATTTCCTTCCGATCCCATGAAAAACATTGCCGCCAGCGGTGAGCATAGATTAAAATCGGACCCCATGGCAAATAATTACACTCATAACCTGCTTAAAACTTTTCAAGCAAAATACCTACACTGTTTTGAAATAAAGTAAGGAAGGTCTTATACAAAGATTGCTCATTTCGTTCTTTTTTGACAAAAAATAGTTTAACAGTGGATACTATCTGTTCTTGTTTACAATAATAACATTGACCACATAATGATCCTCCCAGCAACTGTGCGTTTAAAGTTAAATGGTGAACGCAAAATAGATGTTATAGGATAGCTACCTATTCCAAAAGGTTGTCCATGAACAGGACTTCCAAAGTTAACTTAGAGTTTACTTTTTGTGTGCTTTGTGGAACCCCCTATCTCTTTGTTCATGTATGTATCATGACTACGTGATTTTTGTTTTGAATACAGTTTAAGTTCAAATTTGAGAAATTTGTTGTGAAGGAATAAAAGAACAGACATATTCAAAATCTTATACGTAACGTTAATTTACATTTTGTAGTAACAAGTGAAATGAATCTATTAATTTCAAAATAGATAACCTTGAATATTACGTGATAGATAGACATGATGGGACGGAAAAGCTTCTCGTCACGTGTTGCATCAATTGACTTATTAGATGGCTGTCGACTCGACACATTAATTGACTGATCACTGAGTGATCTTATTAGATTTTGGCATGTGACTGTAATTTCCGGCCATTATATGTGTTGTTATCTTCTCTTCGTTATTCGTTGCACAGTACTGTACCAAAATGGCTTAAAGATATATCTTGTACATTTTATCTGGTTTTGCGATTGGGCAAATTGTTACTATGATTTTGTTTTACTATTGTGCTTGTTTAGCGTCCTTACAACGCTTTGCCAATTTTGATACGCCTGACCATTCGATGTTTGCAAGATTTATGTTCGAAACATATTGGTATGATGGAATAAAAAAATGTAGAGTGAAAGTCCCTGACATCTACATTTTTTATTCCATCATACCAATGATAAGAAAAAAAAGAACAATATAAAGTCATTGTTTATGAATTGGATTGAGGATCTGTTTTCACAACAGAAGCATACGTTGTGAGAACTTGTCAATCTGATGGACTTTGCTGAATAGCAGCAGTGTCAGTATCAGATATTTATTATCTCTGTATCGATTCCTCTGTGAAGTGTCCACTAGGATATTCACCATACTTCGGTGCTGGCCCGAATTATACCTAGAAACTGAAATATATTCAAAACATTTTTGTTTTAAAATTAAGGAGCATCTCCCTTATAGAAATGAACTCTGTGCTATGTTTTGTTTTCTATGTGCTCTCATCTTTAGATTTTTTAGTCTTCCAAATGTTTTGATGTTATCTGCAAGAAATTGCGAGCGATCTGAAAAAAGGTTTCTCAACAAGTTCTGTATTGAGTCATTTTACATGTAATAAAGTATCACTAATCCAAACGTTTGAGTGACACGTTGTTGTTACATTGATTTTATGTTTTTACATATTTTAAAATCAAATTACCTTCCGTATCATCTTAAACCATCATGTTATTCAAAATGATTGCTACAAAGATGTACAAATTCATAAATGTGTTTTATATAACACTTTTAATTATACTTATACTAAACTATACGTTACACAAAAATTTGTACAGGCTACCGGATTTAGAAAAGTCTATTTCAGGACACCAAAAACATTCTGTACATAAAAATAAGGAATACAGTTGTGGAAATATTACAATGTCCGTACGTCGTGAGATAGATAACTCCATCGGATTTAACATTTGGTGTGCGAAACATCAAAGGAATAATTTATCGTACATGCTGTATGTAGACAAACACAGCGTAAAAGACTACATCAAGAAAACTGTTCCGAATTTGAAAATAGCTACGGAATATAATTTTGTATCGAGAGCAGAAGATATTGATGAAGTAATGCTTTCCATTTTACCCACAAGTTATATCTTTAAGGCAAATCATTTATCGGGAGGAGTAGTATTTGTCCAGAATAACGTCATTAAATGTGTACGTAATCCCTGTCCTAAACAGAAGTCTTTGAATAATCTACAGTATTTAAGACTTTTATGCAAGACATGGCTTCACCTCAACTATGCAATGTATAAAAATCATGAAACTTTCTACCGAGATATAAAGCCTAAGTGTATGTTCGAGGAAATGATAGCGAATATGACAACGATTATAGATTACAAGGTATTTACATTTCATGGGAAGCCATATTTTATCCAAAGGGATGTTGATAGATTTACAGAACACAAACAGGATTTCTACACTCCAAAATGGGTTCGGATCCCAATGTACAAAGAACTGGCAGGTCTTGCAGAAAGCAAACCTCAAATGGCGTCGAAACCAATTTTCCTAGAGGAGATGTTAAAGGTTACAGAAATTTTAGCTAAACCATTTATTATGATGCGGGTAGACTTTTTCATTTTTGATGACAACTTTGTGTTTTCGGAGTTTACTCCTGCCCACCAAAATTGTCGTGGACAATTTAACCCAATTATTGCAGAAAAGTTTTATGGCTATATCGCGGAAAAAGCTGTGCATATAGATCCAGAAATTGTGACCTGCTTATTACAGACCCTTTTGCTCTAACGAAAAGTAGAAAATACATCTTGAAAGCCTGGTGACTAAAATATATGTTGATGATCTTAATAAGTAGAATTGTACCATGCACAGTTATGGAAGCTAGAATGTATTGGTTGTTCTAAATTACAAATATTTGTTGGTATTTAAACTACAGAAAAGACTTGAAATATCATTTGATATATTTGAAATATCATTTGATATATTTAAACCTAAATTCGCAGTAACCTCGGTATTTTGTTATTCGTAACCACTGGGTCGATGCAACTGCTGGGGGACTAGGATATTCACCAACCCAGTAGCCAGTACTTCGGTGCTCATAAATTGCTCTAAATCGTGCAAAAAAATTGTAAACAAAAAGGGGGCGGGAGATTTTCGCCCTGTCGAACACAAATTTTGCAAGGAAAAAAGTCTGAAATTCACGTCCCTGTTTGATACAAGATTTGATATTATCATACAATAACTTTAAATATTTTTTTCCATTCACTCCACTATCCAACATTTTTTTCCAGAGACCTACTCGCCAAACTGTATCAAATGCTTTTTTGAAGTCGATAAAAGTGCAGTAAAGTTTTTTGCCAGAGCATAGGTATAGTTGTACTAAAGCATATAAACAAAATAAGTTGTCTGTGGTTGAGTACCCCTTTCTAAATCCTGCATGTGATTTTGTAATTAGTTCTC
>MJUU01003712.1:60425-72403 GCA_002080025.1 Modiolus philippinarum | reverse complement strand
TATAGCATCTGTAAATTCGTCTTCACATATAGGATCATTCAAAATATTTTGTACGTCTTCTTTTTGATTATCATCGAAATCAAAGTCAAAGTCGATATCGTCTTCACCCGACTCATTACCTTTATTCAAATCTTTAAAATATTCAAAAAGATCTTTTAAACTAACGTCATCCTTATTCTTTTTATTTTTACCACTATATTTGTTAATAATATTCCAAAACTTTTTAGAATCAAATTTTGCCGTATTTCTTAATTATCTTTCCATCTTAAAAGAATGCTCACAGTAGGCTCTGTTAATTACCCTTTTGTAAGTTTTACTAGCCAATTTCAATTCAGATTTATTGTCTGCATTTTCTTCCCAACTATATACCTTCGTTTTGCCCTGTGGAACTTTTAACGCTTTTCTTTACATTTTGAATCGAACCAAGTATCAAAATTTGTGTTTGTATTTTGCTTTGAAGTCACTCTCTTTTCACTAAACGCATCTTTAGCAGTATTGACAAAAAAAAATCGATACTTTAGTAGCAGCATCGTCTGTATCGTTTTGTGTCGGATTATTCAATTAATTGAGCTCTGAAATAATAGAATCAATATCAAATCACTTTGATTGCCGATTGCCTCTAAATATAGATCTTGTTTGTCACTAACCGATTGCCTCTAAATATAGATCTTGTTTGTCACTAACCCACTTTTTGAACTGGTTTGAGTTATTTATAATAGCATCGGTATTCTTGCTAACTCTTGCGTTACTCATTATTGTAAAGTGTAGGCGTGAGTGGGTGTCGGAGATCAAAGGGTCAAAGTCAAGGACATTGAAATCGATTATGTTAGGGAACATCTCAGATGATAATAGTCAGTTAAACTGCAACCACCAGATTGTATTTTTCCAATAAAATTATCTTTACCGGATCTACCATTTGCAATATATAAAATTAATATTTTTACACATTTGAATCAGTTTATACCCATTTGCTGTCGTGCATGGAAAACAACAAAAATAAAAATATGCAATAAAACTAAAATCTAAAATATATATATACAAGAAAGAAAAGGCCCAAATTTTCGGAGTTAACTCCTTTTGTGAGGGTGAAAAAAGAACAGGACACCCTCGCAAAAGGAGTTAACTCCGAAAATTTGGGCCTTTTCTCTCTTGTATATATATTTTTTAGATTTAAGTTTTATTCCATATTTTTATTTTTGTTGTTCTCCATGCACGACAGCTATACAAACTTTCTTTTTTATCCAATTTATATGACATTAAGCTGTCTCGCAACATATATTTTTTATACCCATATGCATTTGCTTTTAATATATCTTGGTTATATCTTGTTAAAGGCACATTGTATTGAAGGAGTTTTTCAAAATCATACATATCATCTAAACCTCCTGATTCAGTATTGTCTAAAATAGCTATTAAACTTTCATTGGGATCAAAACAGTTATTCAAAACAGAAGTTCTTGAATTGAAATCTCCAACAAGACCATAATATTGTGAATTACTCTGACTGAGAGAAATTAATTCATTCTCAATTTCATCAAATGCATCTGCTGATGTATATTTACTATTAATAGGAGGAATTTATACAATACCTGAAAGAAACGATGATGTATTGTAAGGGATTTAATCAATACGTAACCACTGAACAAAATCACTATCAGAAGAAATAAATTTCAGGCGATTTGATAACGCCTTTCTATATATAAAAACAATCCCCCGGATTTTTTATCTGAATTTCTCCTATTTTTTGCAAAAAAATGTGTACCCATTAGGCAAAGTAAGATCATCCAAATCATCTGTTTTAGATTCAATGCAAGCAAAAATATCATTACAACAAATTAAATCTATAAACTCGGGTACAATAAGTTTACTTTTAATGCCACAAACATTCAAACAAGGAAAGTTTAAACAATTTGATGGTAGGATACCATTTGAAGTGCCCTGTTCTTGTCCACTTGTAACACTGTCTCATATACCTCCTGTGTTAGGTACAGTGATAACACCAGATTGTCCAGCTACATTCTCAGGTTGTGATTGCTGCGGAGGCATATATCTCGGTGGTTGGGGAAACTGAGGAAACAACGGTACAGTCGGGCCAGTTGGAGGGACAGAAAATCTTGTCGGTCCAGGTTGAATATTTGTTGTTTCTAAATTGCTTGGTCGATATGATGATGGATATATTCGCCTGCCGTTTACAAGCAGATTATCGTCATTAAATCCGACATTTTGTCCTGTTTGTTGGTAATGTCCAAAAGCAGGCCACAGTTCGTTTCGTCGCTCGTTAACTTCTTGTGGGAACTGTTCATCGAGTTATTGGATTTGTTTCCATTGATTTATTCTCTTTTTTATCTTTTCAGGGTCATTTAGGGCTTACTATATGGTGTGAGGTTCCTCACTGTGTTGAAGACTATATGGTGACCCCTGGATGTTTTGTTTTGGGTCGTTTTAACCTGGATATGGGATGTTGTCTCCTTGACATTTACCCCATTTCCTTTCTTTTTTATATGTACACCATACTCAGTATTTTTAACTCCTTTCTACCAACATTTAGCACGAGATTACGGTCTTTCCTGCTTTCGAACTTAGCCACTTAACTTTTTGGCATACCATCATCCCTCCTAGGTCGCAGTCTATGAACAACATGAAACGGAATTTCTTTTGTAATTTTTAATTTGTCAGCTATAAACATTTTAAGTTCATTTTCATTTTGTTCGGGCGTTTCGTTTCTTAATACTTCAGGAATACCAGAGAAAATGAGTTTTTCCCTCATGGAATGTGTTTGGATTTCAAGAGATTTCTCGAAAATTTCGTTCGACTCTCTCTGGAGCTGAATGTTTTGTTCTTTTAATCTGTCACATTCCTGTAAGATAGCGTTCGTACATGACTCAAAATCGGTCGTTCTGGTTTCATGTCGGCCAATATCCTCTTTCAGAAAACTCATATCTCTTTCCAAATTATTAAATTTGGTTTCTTAATTCCCCAATCTACCATGAATGGAAGGAAGAATATTCAGAATTTCCAGTCTGGAATATATGTCTTTTAAAATACCATGCAGGGTTGGAGTTTCGTCGGTCGATTTTGTATCAGGAGATGATCCCGAGTCTGTAAAGTAGTGGAAATGCCGAGTTAAATGGTGTATTATGTGGGACATGGTGTCCAGCATTAAACTGATGTGGAGTGGGATCATATAATGATTTGCGTTGCCTATCGCATTACCAATAGGGGTAGCGGTGTTGTTGTTGGCCGGTGTTCTCTATTTTCTTCCCCGTCGATTAGAGGGTGTCGTTGACGTACTAGAATTACTAGATGTTGAAGACTTTTTCTTTTTTTTCTTTTTATCCATATGCCTTATCAAGTTTAAAGAAATAATCCATCCTAACTGAGACTAAACTATGAATGTTTCACATAAAATGCTTGATTATGTGGGAGCTCATAAAAACACAAATGTCCGCCATCTCCCATAACACAGTACTTTCCTAATTAGTTCCTATTGGAAATTTGTTCCCTATCAGTTTTTACACAGATTTCGGTTCATGGAGTTCCAAATGTTTTGATTTGATCTGCACTGATGAGAGCTAAGTTGTCGAAATGTGCATATGCAAAACCTAGTTACCTAGGTATTTTGTTTTTGTAACATCTGGGCCGATGCCACTGGTGGTGGACTGTAAGTCCCCAAGAGTATTCACCAACCCAGTAGCCAATACTTTGTAGCTGGCCCGAAAACCGATTTTATTTGAAATGTGCAATATCTTAACCTAGGAAAAAATTGATAAAAACCTAAGGAGATCTCCCTCTTGCATAACTCTGTCCTAAGCTGATTTTTGCTGTATTATTTAGTCCCTTTTGGTAATTTGTTCTCATTAGTCTTTCAAATTTTTCGGTTCATGGATTTCCAAATGTTTTGATTTGATCTGCACTAATGAGACATAAGTTGTGAAAATGCGCATATGCAGAACCTTAATTAACAGTAACCTCGGTAATTTGTTATTTGAAAAGAATTTATTATTTCTAAAGCATGCAAAGCCACTACCTTTAATCCATGTATCAACCTCTCACACATTAGCGACTCAACCAAACGTGTACCTTGGTGGCGAAAAAAGGAACGGAAGCCTAGTATACTAATTCACATTAAAACAGGCTAATCGCATGACTTCCTCTAAACTTCAATTATATCGATTGATTGATTGATTGATTGATAAGGGGTTAAACGTCACTTTCAGCAGCATTTCAGCTATTTCGTGACGGTCAGTTTTAGTGGTAGAGGAACCCGGAGTGCCCGGAGAGAACCACCGACCTTGGGCAGGTAACTGACATACCTTATCACTTACGATTGTAAGTCGAGCGCACCCTTTTTGTAATGTACAAAGTGGGGCGCGAACTCACACCGCAGTGTTGATAGACTACAGTGGTTGTATCGGTACTAGAACTGCCTTAACCATTCGGCCACCTAAGCCCTCAATTATATCGAAGCAGAAGTAGAAGATTGATAAGCTGAATCATTTCATGTGATAAGAGTGTTTAATTTACAGATTGTCCTCTTGAAAATTTGTTCTAAACCTGCAATGAACAGTTCGATTGAATAACCCGAGGTTGCTTCAATTACAAAACATGGTCACTGGATTTCGGCTACTTACAAATCTGTTCGGTCATTTTGTTATTACTATTTTAATTCAATGTATGATACTTTCTAAGATCAATTGAAAAAGTAAATTTGTTGAAATGTCTTTATATATACCATATTGAACAAATCAAATGACTGGATCTTCTATGAGTTTTTACTTGAAGTAGACATAAAATGGCTCTCATTTGTATGCTGTCTTGACCAGAGCTTGGAGTATATAGAATCAGGCAAATTTCGAAACAAGTCTTCAGAAAAAAAAATCGAAAACTTGTTGAGAATTTCTTCTTTGTAGCATTTAACTCGAAATTACTACGAGATTATTCAATTTTCACAAATACTGTATTAGTACTTTTTTTCGTTGACATCAATTTTGGTGGTTTTCATGAATATCAATATTTAGTGGTTCCTTTTATTTGTGGTTTCGAATTATATATATTAAAACTTAAGTGGAAAATGCATTTCGTTAGGAACTTAATTTCGTGGTTTTTAGCGAACCACGAAATCCACGAAAATTGGATCCCCACGAATAGTACTTTCACAGTATCACGATTATCACAATTAGAAAAATAACAAAAATATGACGTCAGATGTATTTTTGAAATAGAACAGGATGCAAAAGTATCAAGAACATTATTTGTGCGGCTGGCTTAATTAAAAAAAAGAATCTTACCCTGATGAAAGTGCGAGATCGAGATTATATCAAGTGGTAATAATTCAAACTTTCTCTGGCGTTAATGTCCAGAATCAGAGAACCATTCAACCCTACCCGAAGGGGTTAAAATTGAGATCTTCAACGCAAACGAAGTGAATTAATAGTATGTGTCGAGTTGGTTTATACTCTCTCTTTAAATTATATCAACGACAAAACTCAAAATGACTCCAAATGAATTTTTAAGAGGGAACACGATTCCATAGGAAGTGTTAAAACACATATGCTGCATGGGTAAAATTTTGACAAACAAGGAAAGGATGTAGTGTTGTGGTCAGAAAAAAAAATGAAATTCGACATCTTCGGAAACACTGTAGTAGAGGGGCCCTTTTCGTAGTGGTAAATATTCAATATATTAATGATAATTAATAAACGGAATTTTTAACAATTTCCTGTAGATGATTTACCATTACATATTCCGTAAACCGAAGCCTCATTCCGCGTATTGCACACGGTGGATGTCCTTGGAACTTGATTCGACCTCCTATTTAAATTGTTTGTAATTAGTATTTCTTTTTGACTACTTTTCGATTATGGATTTCCATATTTGATCCGTATGCTGCTGGTGAGAGTTTACTCTTTGGAACACGTGTACAGCATCACGAAATGTACTGTTTATTATGTTACTTTGTTTTATGTAAGAAGTGACTTGTGCAGATATATTGTCAACACTAGATATATTGAAACTATTGGTCCATATTCAAATAGTTTGCTGAAAATTAGAGTATCGTACTGTCAAATATATCCTTATTGTAAGCTATTTGATAAACCAATAACACGGAAATTTTCCAAATGAATGCACAATTACGCACTATTATACCCGAATTAAAAAATTTACACTTACCATAGAGCAACTTTGGCCCTTTATCTCTTTTCGGTATCATAAAAGTAAAGCGCAGGACGTGTTTATAAACATAAGCATGCTTTTTGTTGATTAAAATAATCAGACTCTGGTATCCTAAAGTATTCTGCTGTCATTAAAAATGAGTTCGGAAGGGTTTTAACAGCGACAGAAACTAGGGTTGCATTTTATGAAATATAAAAATCATTTGATAGAGTTTGGAAAAGAGTTGAGTTACAAATCAAAAATGTCAGAAAGAAGAAAAATTCTAAAGTGATTGAAAATTACTGGAGTAAGAATACACGAGTGTTCTCTTTAATCAAATTTTTTATGGCTAAGTTCTTTAATGACAAAAGAAGAAATTGTAAAATGGGTAGATCTTACTTTGCTCAACATTTGTACCCATTATTTTGATTATACCTCTTTTCTATATGATGTATCTGTATTATATGAAATAAAACGAGAAATCGAAAATTTAACGAAAAAAAGGGAAATTAGTCCAAGACAGGTCATTGCATTTTCTCCATGACTGCATGGTCTTCAGACTTTATTACCTTGATCAATTTCGCTATGCAAGATGTTTAGTATCTATAATGGCTTTTGTAGAAACTTTGTCTCATGTGCATTTACTCCATATCCTTTCATTCATCATTTGTTATTTGTTATTTGTTATTTGTAACAACAGCAATTTACCTGGAGTATATTCTTTTAGTTAAAAAATACTTCAATACCGAAGTTGTTGTTAAGTTAGATTTAGATTTGCATTTCCACAACTTATGTCTTGCATTGCAGAAAAATTAAAATATTGTAAATCCATATACCGAAATATGCGTAAAGACCGATAGAGAGAAAATTACCAAAAAAGATCTAAATAATACAGCCAAAAATCAGCTAAGGACAGAGCTATGCAAGAGGGAGATTTTCCTTTAATTTGAATAAAATTGTGTTTACCTTAGATCTTGCTGGTTTCTAGATAAAATCGTTAAGTAACAGCGGCCTTTTTGTTTGCATGCAATTCGGACTTTGAAATCCAAAACTTGCAAGTAGATATTCTTGTGACAATAAAATTTAGGATATAAATGGTTAATATTAGTCCAGCAGATCTAAAAGAGATGACTCATGACTCATTCAAGTCGCACTAAAGCAAAAGAAAGCGTTCTTTACTCGTTACCCCCCGCTAAAGCGAAAGCGGGGGATTATGTAATGCAGTATGTACGTACGTACGTATGTGTGTAGTGCTCCCCGATAGCTCTGGAACTATAAGAGATATAAATTTGAAACGTGCCACCATACTAGATTACGATCAGCACTAGCGCGCTAGGGGTTCGGAGTTTCTGTCAAACGCCCTAGGGGAAAATTATGGACGAAAACAAATTTTCGCGATATCCAAATCTCAGTCTATTTGGGCTAGGAAGTTGCAACCAAGGAATCGACTGGCATATTCTGTAGCAACTCAACAGAGGGCGTCGGAATTTTTGTATGGCCTCTAGGAGGTTAAAAAGATTCAGGTAGATTTTTTTCCCTCTTTAAGTTGCAGAAACCTCGTTTTAAGTGTAAAGTAACACTATAAAGTTGTCTATGCCCAAGGTTTCGGAATTTTGAAATTTGGCCTCAGGGTGGAATAATTAGCGAATTTTGTATTTCGAGTTATCCAGTAATATGCTAAATCTTCTGAAGTAATAACGTTTGACGCTGAAACTTTCTTTCTGAGTCCCATTATGTTTCTGTAATTTTCTAATGGTAGCGAACATTTGGTATGATCCCGGGGGCATGCTCTTAGGGGACCAAAAAATGTTAAACAATAAATACTCAGCATTATGACTGGAACTTAATGTATAATTTTCATTTTGTGGTTTACATTTTCATAGGGAATAACTTGAATTGCTTTTGGAATCCAACATAAGAATTTAGAATTTGGCTTCGGGCCAAATTTGGTAAGTTTCCTAAAAATGTCAAGGACCAATAATTTTTGACATTCTAACATGAAATTATATAATTTAGCAACATTCAAATGTCATCAGCTAGTATGAAGACTTGGACTTCAAAAATGTGATTCTTATATTGGTAATTTTCCTGAAACTCTCAAAGACCCATTATTTTTTGGAATTTAACCTGGCAACCATATTTTCTTTGGTGCCTTACTAAATCAGTGATCATTTTCAATAGTCAGATTGCAAAAAAACTTTGATTCTAATTTTGTTATTTCCTGAAATTATAAATGACCTGTTACTTTTTTGGAATTCTACCTTGCAACCATTCCTTTCTCAATTCCTTAATTAGGAATCATTGTTTTCAATAGAAAGACTGCAAAAATCTTCTGCTCTTGTTCTGGAAAATTTCCTGAAATCCTCGAAAGACCAGTATTTATGGGAATTCAACCAAGAAACCTTACCCTTTTCAAATCCTTACAGTAACAGTGATTGTGTACAATAGTAAGACTGTGAAAATGTTTGATTCTAGTTTAGGTAAATTTCATTTAACTCTCAAAGACCTATTATTTTTAATAATTCTATCTAGCAACATATCTTTTTCAATTCTTTACAATAATTGGAATTGTTTTCAATAGTAATACTGCATAAATGTTTAATTTTAAATTAAATTTATATTGATGATTCCTATATATATATATATATATATATTCAAAACCAAACTTTAGTGTGGGTCCAAAAAAGGTAAGCGGTGGAATTGCAATCTATGATTGATATTTTTTCATTTTTAGCTCACCTGACCCAAAGGGTCAGTGTGAGCTATTGCCATCACTTGGCGTCCGTCGTCCGTCCGTTAAACTTTTCACATTTTCATCTTCCCCTCTGAAACTATTGAAGCAAATTTAGCCAAACTTTAAAGGAATGATGTATGGAAGGTCATTTTCAAAAACTGTTCATTTCGTTTCGATCCGACAAAAAGCATGGCCGCCAGCGCGGAATTTAGGTTTAACATTGGACCCTATGGAAAAAATCACATTTTCATCTTCTGCTGTTTCAATGTTAAACAATGTTCCGTGCTGGCGGCCATGTTTTTTGTCGGATCGGAACAAAACGAGCAATCATTGTAACGGACCTTTAGTACATCATGACTGTAAAGTTTGGTTGAATATGCTTCAGTGGTTTCAGAGAAAAAGATGACAATGTTAAACCTAAGTTCTGCGCTGGCGGCCATGTTTTTTATCTGATCGGAACAAAATGAGCAATCTTTGTAAAGGACCTTCCATACATCATTTCTGTAAAGTTTGGTTGAATTTGCTTCAGTGGTTTCAGAGGAAAAGATGAAAATTTGAAAAGTTGACGGACAGACGACCTGTAACGATTTTCGACGGACGGACGACGGACGCCAAATGATGGCAATAGCTCACCCTGACCCTTTGGGTTAGGTGAGCTAAAAACTCAAAATGTTTGTATAATTTTCGTGATTAAAGAGCAATAATTCTTACATCGATTTCGGAATTTCTTTAAAAATTGAAGGGTAGGTAGATCTTGTCATGGCAAGCATTTTATCAAGGTACATTGACCTCTATTTTCTATAGATATTGAATTTGAAAAGACTACAAAAGATGAAAATTTTGAAAATTCGATGAAAGAGATCAATAACTCCTGCACGGGTTTTCGGATTTCCTTCAAAATTGGTAGACCTGGGCATTCTGAACAATTTTATCCCAGTCAATGTTTTGATATCTGTAACGATTTTCGACTTATTGGCCAAAAACTGCAATTTTCCCCTATGTTCTGTTTTTAGCAACAGCGGCCGGTGGAAAAATCCCACATCAATTTTAGAAGCCATACCCTGGGGATGATTCAGGCAAGTTTGGATTCATTTGGCCCAATGGTTTCAGGGGAGAAGATCTTTGAAATTATTGACGGACGGAAAACAGACTACGGATTTATAGTGATGGCAAAAGCTCACATGGCCTTTAAGGCCAGGTGAGCTTAAAAGTTATATGCTTTTCCGATATCATGCTTTCAATATCATATTAGGAAACATCAATATTCCTACTAGTGAAACATTTCCGAAATCCTTTTTATGGATATATTGTTCCTGGAAATTATATGTATTAGCGGATGTCAGTATGGAATTTTCCAACTATGCTGTATCTGGAGACCGAAAATTAACACACAACTGACCCCCAATATCTCAAAAAATATGATAATTTTTTTCAGTAAATAAAATTTGCAAAAGGTTTGCGGATCGCAATTAATGTACCGAGTAATTGTCATTGTAACAGTAATTGGAAATACTAGTTTAAGCAAGATAACTCGGCAAAGTAGACATTGAAAAGAAATAACAAACGCCTGGAAAGTATTTCGCGCAAACACAGAATTAGTCATTACTACTTAAACTTCAGCCTGAACAATTTTTACAATTTTGAGCTCACCTAAAGGCATCAATTGGCGCCCACTGTGATCGTAGCCGTCGTCAACTTTTTCAAAGATTGTTCCCTGAAACTAGGCCTGTCTAACTAAACATGGCCAGAACTCTTACACATGAAATGATTCAGCTTTTTTATCTCAAAGAATTCCTTTACTGCTTTGACATCATTTAATTTTGAAGTTAGGCATGAGATTCAGTTTAATTGAAAAACTAAAGCTCAGAGACTGAGCCTGTATCGCCAACCTGACAAAATGCTTCTATGCCATGCATGACCAAAAAAGATGTATTTTACCAATAAGGTCTAATTCTAAGTTAAGCTAGTGTTTTTAATCTGATCCTATTGAAATGAGTAATCTTTGCAAAGGACCTTAAATATACCATTCCATCACAGTTAAGTTAACATTGCTTATATAGTTTCAGAAAAGATAATGAAAAGTATAGTTTTCACATACCTTTAGTACATCATTCATGTAAAGTTTGGTTGACTTTGCTTCAGAGCAGAAGAAGAAAATGTGATTTTTCCCATAGGGTCCAATGTTAAACCTAAGTTACGCGCTGGCGGCCATGTTTTGTTGGATCGGAACGAAATGAGCAAACTTTGTAAAGGACCTTCCATACATCATTCCTGTAAAGTTTGGTTGAATTTGCTTCCGCCGATTCAGAGAAGAAGATAAAATGTGATTTTCCCATAGGGTCCAATGTTAAACCATGTTCCTTGCTGGTGGTCATGTTTTTTGTCGGATTGGAACGAAATGAGCAATCTTATTAAGGACCTTTAGTACATAAGTCCTGTAAGTTTGGTTGAATTTGCTTTAGTGGTTTCAGAGCAGAAGATGAAAATGTGATTTTTCCCATAGGGTACAATGTTAAACCTAAGTTCCGTGCTGGCGACCATGTTTTTTTGTCAGATCGGAACGAAATGAGCAAACCTTGTAAAAGAACTTCCATACATCATTTCTGTAAAGTTCTGTAAACCAAACTTTACAGGAATGATGTACTGAAGGTCTTCAACAAATATTGCTCATTTCGTTTGGATCCGATAAAAATCATGGCTGCCAGAGCAGAACTTGATTTAACATTGGACCCTATGGGAAAATACAAAGTTTCATCTTTTCCTCTGAAACCACTGAAGAAAATCAAACCAGACTTTACAGGAATGATGTACTAAAGTCCTCAACAAAGATAACCCATTTTGTGTGGATCCGATAAGAAATATGGCCCCCAGCGCGGAACAAAGTTTAACATTGGACACTAAGGAAAAATTACATTTTCGTCTTCCCTTCTAAAACCACTGAAGCACATTCAACCAAACTTTGCAGGTATGATGTGCTAAAAGTCCTAAACAGAAATTGCTCATTTCGTTCGAATCTGATTAAAAATATGACCGCCAGCGCGGAACTAAGGTTTAACATTGGAGCCTATGAGAAAATCATCCTTTTTGTGAT
>MJUU01003712.1:43147-58236 GCA_002080025.1 Modiolus philippinarum | reverse complement strand
ACGCCAACTATATATAAAAAAAGTTCTAGTTGCAATTGCCTTCTTAAAACGAAATTATGAAACGATTTTTTACGGTTACTATATTAAAGTAAAATAGCACGCATCCTTTTAGTCCATTCTTAAATGCTTTACTGCAGTCCCTAACTTTTACAGCATTTCTTCCTATTCTGATTTTGTATCAATGATACCTGCCAACTATCCTTATTTACTAGGGTTTCCCCCCACGAGAGCACTCAATTTAAAATTTTTGAAGAGCAATAATTTCATTTTTGCTAAATAAATCATTCAATACTTTTTTGCATGATGATTGTAATGTCATGAAGAAGCTAGAAAATAAGAAAGTGGATTTAGTTTCCTGATATTCGGGTTATTGGATGTGGTTTGTTTCCATTTATTTATTCATTTTTTACCTTTTTGGGGCCATTTAGGGCTTGTTATATGGTGTGAGGTTCCTCACTGTGTTAAAGAGCGTACGGTGACCCCTAGATGCTTTGTTTTGGGTCGTTTGAACCTTGATATGGGATGTTGTCTCCCTGACATTTCCCCCTTTTCCTTTCTTTTTCATATTCACCCCCCCCCCCAATAAACTTTATGGTTTGCTTGGAGATTCCTCGCGCGTCAAAACACCCATGATCATTTTCAAAAGTTAGCAGGTATGAGCAATATCGATTTCGGTGGTTTCGATAGTTGTATGATTGAGTTTTTTGTTATTTCTGAATAACGCTAACTCTTTATTACATATACTATAGAATGTCTTACATGGTTAATTCAGAAACAGTGAAATTTAGCATAAAAATTCACTCGTTTTTTTATAATTTTGCATTCATTTTTTTTTATGTCTCATGTTTAGAGTACAAAAAGGTGCTACATTTATAAAGTATAGCTAACAATTTACTTTTAAAATGTATCAGAAATTTTAGGGTGTGTAAAATTTAAATAATCAATTCTTAATTTCTTATTACTGAATAATAGTTAATAAATTTTTAATTTGATGACTTACTTTTGTATAGTTAATTAAATTGGTTCAATTCTACCTTTCAATAACATATCAAATTGTTCGATTTTTCTATACGCAATGTAGCAAATACATGTGTGAAGTATTACAGAAAAGCTGTAATAAATGATAGAGTACATTTTTATTTTTAATGTTTGCTAGGTTGTTTTCTTATTAGTTGCCCAAATTTTTGGATTTCTGATTCTATATCATTCCCTGCACTCTAAAAAAATATTACTTACTATTGTTGAAAACAAGTAATCAATTACTCAAATTGAGGAAATATTTAAGTATATAAAGTTGTCAGAATCTTAAGTAATTGCCAATCATGACTAGTTATACTTAGTAATGAATAACTAAGTATTCCAATTACTTGGTAATGAATTTACCTTTTTCTTTAAGTAAAACAGTTACTTGAATTAGTATGAAAATAAGTAACTATAATACTTGAAAATAAGTAGTTAAAATACAAAATCTAGTATAAATGGTGACTGACACAAGTAATGAGTTTACTTATTCCACTCTTAGGTTGAGTAATTGTATTACTACAATGAGCGTTTTCATACCCAATACTAGTAAATTATTTACTTTTTCAGATATTGAATCAAGTAAGACCATTTCTTATTACGATCATGACGATTGAAACAAATAAATTAAATGATTACTATAATAAAATTATATATCTACTAAAACAAGTCATAGATTTACTAGTTTTTCTGATTGGAATAAGTTATCTTATTACTCTGATGTGAGTAATTTAATTACTAAATTTTGTTGTGTGTAATGTAACAAGTAAATCAATCACTATTTGCTATAAAATTCCTAAAACGTTGAAAATGCATGCAATCGATTTCTTACCTTTAGTGGATGTTTAAGGGCTTAAATGAGTTGAATATTATTGTATTCTGTTCTAAAACTAAACAGTGCTAACAAATATTAAGATATATAGCACATAAATAGTTTTTAGAAGGAATACAAAAATCTATTTTCTTTCTGTTTGTCTCAAAATGGCGTCTTATTGTACTTTCCTGTTCATGCCGAATACGACGAACCTGACAAAAAATATACATGAACATTGCAAAAATTAAAACATCATATCATTATCACGAATGACTCTTAAAACTTTTGATGGAGCTGTGCCACGGAAAACAAAATCTAGGACAAGAAACAAGACCCATAAGTGTTGAACATACATGTATTACTTGTAAATTTGTTTTTGTTTAATCGCAATTACATTTGTATGTTTTATTGCATATTGTATATTAATTAATAATAAATGACTTATTCTTTATGACATGTATGAAGAGAACCACTCATCCGGACATAATATTTTTGTTCGTTTCGGTGATACAGTCTATCAGCAAAAAAAAGGTATTCCTATGGGAACCAACTGTGCACCTCTCATAGCAGATTTATTTCTTTATTGCTACGAGTCACAATTCATGGCAAAAATTCAAAAAGACCCTTTCTAAACAGCATTTAGTAGATAAATTTAACAATACATATAGATATTTGGACGATATTTTAGCTTTAAATAATCCTGAATTTTCTAAATTTATAGATGAAATTTATCCTGCAGAACTTACTTTAAATAAATCCAATAGCAGCAGTGATTATACTCCTTTTCTTGATCTTGATATATCAATAAATCAAGGAAAGTTAAACACTAAGGTTTATGATAAAAGGGATGATTTCTCATTCCCTATAGTCAATTTCCCCCATCTCGACGGCGATGTTCCGTTAGCCCCTTCTTATGGGGTCTACAGTTCACAACTTGTTCGATATCCATGAGTATGTAGTAATGTTTCTGACTTCAACGACCGAAATCTTTGTCTCACTGAAAAACTTCTGCATCAAGGTTTAGATATCATAAATTGATAAAAACATTCTCTAAATTTTATTATAGATACATTGACTTATTAAGAAAATTTGGTTCTACATGCAGGGCTCTTATACATCAGGGCATTCCACATCCAAACTTCTATGGAAATATCATTTACAAAGCGCATAAATTCAAAAATTGTCTTACCAAACTTATTAATCCGTTTAACAAACTTATTCATAAAGGATATAAATACAGCATTGTTGTTTAATCTTAACTTCTGGTTTTTGTTGGCAAAAATATTGATCATCTCCTAAATGCTTTACACCATAACTAAATTTAAACAATTTTTCATATTGGCAGTATTTGGCATTGCACAATGTCATGCTCTTCTTTCATAATTGATGATGTTGTTTTAGAAGTATTTCAATTGAAATTTCATATGTAAGAAGGCTTGATATCATAGTCAACGGAAATTATGTCCTTAGCTAGCTTTCAGTAACTGCGAGCATTTGTCCGGACAGTACCTGTGTGTATTGTCTTCATGTTTTATGTACTTCATTGTAAGGGTACTCGTCTTGATAAGTTGGACTTTTTTCTAGTTTGATTTTTACTGTGAGTCTTTTTGTGTATTTATTTTTAGCCATTCACCACACATAGGGGGAGGGTTTGGTTCCAAGAAAACGAGTTTAACCCCACCGCAATTTTTGCGCCTGTCCCAAGTCAGGAATATTTTGGTCATTGGCTTGTCCTTGTCTTCTTATAAAATTTTAGTTTCTTGATATTTGGTTTATTGGATGTGGTTTGTTTCCATTGATTTATTCACTGTTTTACCTTTTAGGGCTTACTATATGGTGTGAGGTTCCTCACTGTATTGAAGACCATATGGTGACCCCTAGATGTTTTTTGTCGTTTTAACCTGGATACATGATGTTGTCTCCTTGACGTTTTTTGTCGTTTTAACCTGGATACCGGATGTTGTCTCCTTGACATTTACCCCATTTCCTTTCTTTTTCAAATATGATACACGGTGCATATTCAAAACGCATCATTTCGGATCTAATCGGCGTTACGCGGATCCTTTTGGATCCCGGTTTTGGATTTTGCAATGAATCTTTCTTGCAATTTATCATAGAATGTAAAGTAACGGTCATTTTATTTTTGTTTTTGAGGATCGCAAGATTTTTTTTCTAAATCGTAGGATTTTTACGGAAGAAGTCGTACACGGATCTAACACAATCTTTTCATAATTCACGTTATTGCTTCAGTAGGTCGTTGTTTTTCTGTGTGTAATGTTTTTTATTGTTTGAACCAGTATTTTTAGTTCGCCTCAACGAAGTTGAGGAGGACTATTGGAGTACTCCCGGCGTCTGCGTCCGTGTCCGCGTCCGCGTCCGCATTTGGGTATATATCTTAGTAACTATGCAGTGTAGGTTCATCAAACTTTGCATGCAGGTGCATCTTGGGCTAACTCACAGCCTCCAAGAAAATTAGGTCTCTCTGACCTATATTTTCCGCTTGGGTGGCTTTCATTCAAATTTACATTTCAGTTCATATCTCAGCTACTATACATAGTACGATAATCTAACTGTGCATATGCATGCATCTCTGATGGTAGGTCAGCATCTATAGTCAAGAATTACAGATGACTAAATTTTAGATTTTTTTTACTGTGTTAGACCCGCACTAGAATTTCTTCTTCGGTGTACTCCCGGGTAATTAAAAATTTTTTGTAACTTTTTCTGTGTAGCTTTTTAACACCCCTGGCTGTTTTTTTTTTAAACACAATAGTAATATGCTATATTGACCCTCTCCACTACCGAATATTTTTTGAGGAACGAAAAAAATATTCGGTGGGGGAGAGGGTCAATATAGCATATGACTTACGTCAAGTTTACGTCCTAGTTCAGATCTCAGTCACTGTACATGGTACGATCATCTATCCTTGCATGTGCATGCATCTTTGGGGGTAGGTCAGCATTTCTGGAAAATTAGGTCACTTTGACCTATATTTTCCGCTTGAGTGACTTACATTCAAGTTAACGTCAGAGTTCAGATCTCAGTCACTGTACATGGTAGGATCATCTAACCTTGCATGTGCATGCATCTTTGGCGATAGGTCAGCATCCAGGCAAAATAAGTTCACTATGACCTATATTTTCCGCATGATCGACTTACATTCCAGTTTACGTCCGAGTTAAGATCTAAGTAACTGTACATGGTACGATCATTTAACCTTGCATGTGCATGCATCTTTGACGGTAGGTCAGCATCCAGGCAAAATAATGTCACTTTGACCTATATTTTCCGCATGAGTGACTTTCATTCAAGTTTACGTTGATATCTCAGTAACTGTATGTACATGATAGGATAATCTAACCTTGCATGTGCATGCATCTGGTCAGCATGCAAGCAAAATTAGGTCACTTTGAACTACATTTTCTGCATGATTGACTTACATTCAAGTTTATGTTCGAATTCATTTACTGTACATGGTAAGATCATCTAGCCTTTGTATATATGCATTAGGGATGGTAAATCAGCACTTTGGCCAAACTGGGTTTCTGTGTCCATTTGCCATAACGAGGCGAACTTTGTAATCGTTGATTACCTATGTTTAGTTGTAATGCATAATTAATCACTTTATTGGTCTCCATAAGCAACTAAAATTATAGACATAATTCAAAATTTAATGAAAGAAGTTAAAAACGTGTGATAATTCAAAATAGATCCATTTTCACATTTACCACTCAAAGGAATTACATGATTAAGGTTACCTATGTTTTAGAAAATAAAAATTTTAGCGTAACTTAAAGTATTAATGTTTAAATTCTTCACAAAATAAAACATAGTAACTTACATAAGCAAGATAAGCGCACTGATTAAACGTCCTCCATTTACACGATACACAACAATTTCAAATCTGACCTTAATTACAAACATCTGGATTATGTTTCAAACGCGAAATACTAGTAGTGTACTATCACATCAAACATGACTCATGTTAAATTACTTTAGTATCAATAGACAAAATATTAAAACGTTGTAATTTTGATGCAGATACTTATATATATTTTTATAAAATCCCTATCACTTTTTTGTTAATCAAAACCACTTAAAAGTGCTAATCTTTTAATTTAACTCTTGAAGAATGATAGTATAAAAGGGGTATAACTCACTTATTTGGCCGTATTTTGTGCTTACATCGGATTCGACCACAACAGTCCACGTGCAACAGTCCAGATATTTTTTACTTGTACTTCAAATTTCCAACAAAAACAAATCAATAAATAAAATAAAACAAATATATAAAATTAAAAATGGACTCTGGACTTCATCTCTTATTTTTGTGTACTCTAGACTTGTGGAGATACCCTCTACTTAATTTTTATCCAACATAGGAAATTCCCGGGAAATTCAATGTGACATTCAACCGTACGATTGAGTGCCTGCTAGGATATGTCAGTCTTCTGCCGGGGTCTTAATTATGAGGTATCTGATATCCAACCTTGTTCAAAGTTTAAAATAATTCATTTAGACAATCTCTTTTTATGTATATGAAGGTGAAAAAAAGCTTAAATGTTTCGAATCAATACTCTCCGTTTGAATCAAATAAAAATTTGAATTTAAGGTGGCTCGAAGGAATTAAATGGCCACTGTAAACTGCACTGAGTGTTAGAAAGATGGCTAAGTATTTAATAAAGATTTTAGAATATTCTCTGCACTGTGATTTTCTGAAACTCTTCATGATTTTAAACTAAGCAGGCGGTCTTTCCATACGGTGGAACATTTAGGACACACAAAATTTTATTTTTTATATTATTATGTCTAGCGCTCGATGTATTATATTGTCGATCATTATCAATCATTCCAATAACTCAATACCGAAGTTACTGTGAATTTTGATTCTGCATATGCGCATTTATGACGTCCTTCCCATTGTGACCACAGCACATTCAATAATGTCACAGACGGTATCACGACAGTTTTACCTTGCCATAATCCAAAAACGTCATATTTTATTGGTTTGATGGTGTTTCATGTATCAACACTAAGACAATTTCATCTTTCTAGTGCCATTGAAGTGCCAAAGAAATAATTCATGAGAGACTGAATATATACTGATTTTACCCTGGGTTGGCCCTTTTTCGCTTCAATAACACTTGGTGTGAAAACCTGTGGTAAAGACAGTATATATTTTTCTTAAATTAAGTAATTAATATTGAACAGTTAATACTCAAAAAGATTGTTTTTACTCAAAACAAGTATCATTAAGTAAAGCAGTTGACAAAATAAGTAATTCAAATGATTTAAGTAATAGGTTAGTAAAACACTTATAAAATAAGTAAAAAACAATCATGCCTAAGTAATCACTAGTAATTAATTACTAAGAAATTTACTTAAAATGAGTATCAAACAGTTACTAAGTAAAAGATTTTTTAGAGTGTGTTTTCTTCCTTCCTGCTTTGGTATTTGTTTGCTGACATTTTTTTCAGGGGCAAACTCGCAATTAAAGATGAAACAATCGCAAAAGTTACACAGAAACCGAATTCATCTGACAGTGTCCCAAAATCAAAGCAAACAACTGACATTGAAACAAAGAGTTTTAAAGACCTGTCATCAATCCGTAAGTGGGTCGTTCTAATGGCGGCTTTTATTGCTGTTGCCTTGTCACTTGGATACAATCTCTATTTATCTGTGTTTTATGTAGAATGGTTAGATGAATTCGGAAAATCACACGCAGAGACTGCAATCGTTCAATCAATTTGCTCTGCAACCTTTTCATTTGGAGGTAAGTGCAATTTATAACAGTTATATATTTTGTTACATTTTTAGAACAACGAAGGAAGATAAAAAATAATTCTCTAATTTTCAAAAATGTTACAAGTAAACAACGAAACAGAGTTAATATGACTGATGCACAAATGAATGCTTAAAAGCGTATTCAAAATCAGTTAATATATAGTCTCTCTTAATCAATCAGACAGTATTATTTCAAGGATGTTTTTCCTCACATCTCTAATAAATATTACTCCATTTGCACAGCTCTTTGAAATCTACATAAATCACATTTCAACTTACACATCATAAAACCTTGTTTAACCCACCGTTTTATTTATAAAATGTCTGTTCCAAGTCGGGAATATGACGGCTTCCCAAAAATATTCTGTGTTGGGTTGAATTCCCTTGATTCTGTCGTATGTTATACGGATTTTCTGTACTGGTCTCTCCCTTTGTTTTGTTGTGATTTTTATTTATACTGAATGCTTTAATGGTCATAACAAGTTCTTTAACAAAATCAACATTTACAAATATATTGCACTTAAAATTGATTTGATGCGTAATACAAATTCAGGAACGTTTCAGCTATATCATGGTGAGTACAAGTTTAAGGCATGATACTCGCACGTTTTGATATCCTCCAATATTTGAACGTAAGAATGTAGCACACTAAGTATTCAGTCAAGTCAAGTAACACATACATATTGTTGGGATGACCTGATTTTCTCCTTGCGAGTTTAGCGGTTAAAGGCTTTGCTTTTCTTTTTACTGTACAGTTCAACATGAATAGCGCGAAAATTAAAACAGCGAATATTTCACTGTAAACTTGAATAAAAACCAACATGACTTTGACAACAATCTGCGAAACGAAATCCTCAAAACGTCAAATACTGAAAACTGGGAAAATTTCGTAACGCGAATATAAAGCCTTCTACAGTATCCAATGTTAATTTCTGCAAACGCTTGAAGGTGCATAACTTTGATACTTATTATTTTCATAAAATTAATTCATGAATTTCTTAAAACTGAGTTCCCCTAGAGACCGAATATTTGGTTTTTTGTCTTGGTTTATAAATATTAGAATTTTTTCGCTTTTGCTCAAACTACGGCTGTATAAACCGGGGCTCATTACATTTGTTGAAAGTAATAAAGTCAATTTGTATTCAACACGTCTGTCGTCTAATACAATGAAATTTACAACAATTCGCAGAAAAAAAATTGGTTTATTAATACTGAACCTTTTTAATATTTTTCTTTGTAAAATTTACAGTCATAAAACGATGATCTGAGCAACACGATTTGCCAGTGCATAGTTCAAAGACTACTTACTGGCCAGTGAATACCACTGTGACGACTCGACGCGGTCGTTTCAGTTACGACGTTCATGGTAATTTTGTGTGTGATAAATATTTTCCTGGGCTTTTCGGTATTATAAAACACTTATTCACTGGCTATTCGAACTATTGCAAGTTTTTTTTGTTTCCCTCGACATTAACTATTTCCCCCTTTGCGTCGTGAAAAGTGGTGTCTCGTGAACACAATAAGCTTTCTTTTGCACAGTCAGTAAATAGCTGCAATAATTTGTGTAATAGCAAACAAGATTACACATGCATCCTTCTATTGTCATGACAATTATATAAATTACACTATAACGTCCTTTCATTTAGAGCAAAAGCCATTATCAAACCTTCTCTTGGATTTCTTGCATTTGATTATGAGACCACAAAAATACGTGAGAACCGAACCGTCAGTCGAAAGAACGAACAATCCATGAACAACGGCAACATCGGAAAAACTAAGAAACAAAATCGTGATGTCGACTGTAAAAATCTTGTGAAAATATAGTTAACCGACTCATTACATAAAACATAATGAAAGGATATGGAGAAAATGCACACGACATAGTCTTTTCAAATACATGGTATATTTAAGCAAAGGAACAATTTTTGATTGTTGTTATTCATCTTGAAGTCACCACGAGGCCTTCAACAATGCGCTTTGCTCGTACCTCATAATCAGTTTAAGACGGATTCTAAGTATGCTGAATGTCGAAAAACGCTACATCCATGTATCTTTTCTTGTCTTGGATGCGGGATCGTCAACAAACATTAATTTAACTTGTAAATTGCTCTAACAATCACTGTCATCCGTTGCCCGACAAAAGGACTGTTGTCTCAACCTAGTGGACGATTACAAAATATAGACAGACATGGGACACTTATCAAGTTGATAGTAAGAAAACTTGGCATTATAAAATAGTCTAATGTGGGCACTATCAACAGGTTGTCAGAATAACGTTTGGAATAACTAAATACAGTAACAAAATTTGGAAATAATAAAAATAGTAAATGACAAAACTTGAAAAGTCTTAAGTTCACAATGAAAGAATATGGAGTAATGATCATTGATAACATACGCAGAATCTAAATGATTACTTGCTTTCTTGGTACCCCCAAAAATAATTTTTGAATATGTGAAAATTTTTCACTTTTCAGATTGTTATATTTCTTTCTTAATATTTCATTGATTTTGAGGATTATTGTGATAATACAAGATCACCATCGTTCATGCATTTCATTATAAATGAAATAGATTTTCGTATTTTAAAATAGGTATTACCAGGTATTACCAAATCATCAACTAGCATACTATGAAATTTGAAAGCAAACAAAAACATCATTTCGTCTTTTTTTTTAGTGAACAAATTCAATATCGATACAACGTTTGTTGTCCACGTTACAATTAACAGGACTAGTTGGTCTATTGATTCTATTTTTTATTTCTTATTAAATTATTTACTAACAGTTATAAGAATTTAATTTAATGAAGGAGATAATTTGTTAATTTATCATATATTTATATATTTTTCCAAGGATTTCTTTCTGGTATCCTTATTACGAAGTTTGGTCCACGACTATGTTGTATAGCAAGCGGCGTGTTTGCAGCACTGGAAACATCAATGTCGTTTTTTGCTACAAGCATAACATATCTGGTGTTTACCCTTGGTGTTTTTTCTGGTAAGTTGATATGAAAATATTTGTCTAGGCCTAATCCGCACTGGCCATTGATGCTTAAGATACATCAAGTCGTACCATGCCCATACTGCACGCCTTGAATCGAATTACATTGCTACAAAACAACAGGATAGATTCTGCAGGTGTTGAAGTTTTACAAAGAAAAAAAAAATGACGGTTCAAACAAAAAATGCAGCATCATAATCCGCTAGATGTTTAGCGGGAAATATTTTCAAATTACAATTTTATCGTAAAATTTCGATTCCACATAATGAAGCTAAAGATCATATGACAGTTCTGTAGACCGCAATGTCGATGAATGATGTCTCTTCAGTGCAAAAAAAAAATCTAACATTTCGAAGACAAATTCAACTTAAATAAAAAAAACTATTTTTACAAGTGTTTAAACAGCTTAATTTATGATAATTATCTAAAACATATCTCTTTGACGTGGGATATTACTTATTGCTTTAAATTCTAAACATTAAACATTTTAATTACAAAAGATGGGCTTGAGACAAGATGACTAACTTGGCGATAGAAAACATTACCAAAAGGGACCTATAAAAGGCTAGAATTAGCTAATTGTAGCGAGTGAAAATTACGACATAATTCTTCAACATTTTTTTGCGCATATCATCAGCCTTTTTTTTTGCTTTTAATGAGAGCTTTTTGAGGTAATTTGCTCTCTATGAGCTTCAACAACGTGATTTGAATAAATGTATGTTTCATTGTTTCATGTGCATTGGAGATAAAGTTTACAAATGTATTGACCGGGACTAAAATTTAAGGAAAAATAGAAGAAAGCAGTATTTTGATGTTTTCTGTCGAAATTTAAATTAGAAGATTTAAAGCACAAAAAGTTAACATTTTCAAAATGTTTCAAAATGGTCGCTACGACTTCCTTTCAAAAGTATACATTTGAAAATGCACATTTACATAGCAATATCAATAATAATATTTTGCATGATATTCCCGTTTTAAACCTTTCCTGAAAATTTTGCTTTGGTTCATATAGTATGACCCCTCATATCACTGTGACTAACTATGAGACCTCGGTATTAAAAGAAAAATACTTGTATACATTGGAAAGAATCACAAAAGAATGAAATGAATGAAGAAAAAACACGTAAACCTAATTTTGTTACCTATCTTTATCAGAACACCTAATAATATATCTGTTGAACCTTTTCATATTGCAGGCTTTACATTTTCATTAGCCTACGTGTCTGCTGTGACAGTTACTGGAAAATATTTTGAAGGAAAGAGAAGAACAATGGCTTTATCCTTTATTACTTGTGGTTCTGGTATCGGTGGGGCAGTATTTCCTATTATTTGTCAGAAACTTGCAGTAGAATATGGATGGAGAGGGGCGTTGTTAATACTAGCTGGTGTCATGTTTAATCTAGTAGTAATTGGTTCTCTATTCAGTTCACCGGTGAATGAAGAAAGGCACAAAAGAAGAATAGAAAGCGATGGTACAGCTTCACCTCACAAAAACAAACGCTTACAGGAAGTTCAAGATTATACAGAATATAGACAGAAAGTGGCGGACAATGTAAAGAACGGCAATGCTGACGTAACCAAGTTTAATCAAGGAAAGTCTGAACAAAATCTCAAAATCAGTAACAATAAACACGTTTTAGAATCAGTTAGACAGATTTTTAAAAACAAAATATTTATTTTCTTTTGTTTTACATTAGGAATGTATCAGCCAATTTTATATTCATTTTATATTTTTTTCGTCGATTATTATCAATCCAAAGGACTTTCTAGATCAGATGCTGTTACAATTTACTTTTACATGAATCTTTTAAGCACTGTGTCACGCCTTGCACCTTGCTTTCTCAAACAGTTACGACACGTAAGCGACTTTTCAATGCCAGTACTTAGTTCTCTGCTTGGCTGTTTATCAGCAGCATTATTTACATTTTCTGGTTCATCATTCACTCTCAACTTAAGTGCAGCATTAGGATATGGTTTGGCAGTTGGAACAATACGAACAGCAACAATTGTATGCATAATAAAGCTTGTTGGTCAACGCAATTATGCCGCTGGTCTTGGATTGTCTTTAACGATCGACGGAGTATTCAAAGTCACTGTTGGTCAGTTAGCAGGCAAGTAAACAGTGTACTGTATAAGTATAAATAGATATATATACTGAACAAAAAAGTGTAGCAACAATTGGCGAAAATAAAAAGCGTCTTTTTTAGGTTACCAAATCTTTATTCGTAGATTTAATTCAACATTTCTGAGATGAATTTTAGTTTGACTCATTATTAACATTAAGTCTGTTCATTATACAAAATATACCGATGTTGCTTAAAAAAACAGTAAATTTCGTTATGCTGTACACGTGTTTCAAGGAGTAACCTCTCAACAGCAGCATTAAAATCAAATAATAAGGAAAGCCATAATCCAAAAGTAGTCAAAAAAGAGGTACTCATTTAAAAAATTATCGAAATAGGATGCCAAATCCAGTACCAAGGACATCCACTGAGTGCCATACACGGAATGAAACCTCAGTATTTTTAAGTGGTTCGAATTTTGATAAAAACAGTAAATTTCTATCACACGCAAGGTAAAATTTCATGTCAGACAAGTTTGCCTATTGGGCTGGTGAATACTCTCGGGGACCTCTGGTCCACCAGCACTTGCATCGGCCCTATGGTTCAAAATACAAACAATGCCGAATTCTGAATATTGCATTAATTTTGTGCAAAGTTGGCCCAAAACGGAAAACATTGAAAAAGATTTTTCATTTTCATGTAACGAAAGCAAACAAATCGGTTTTTATTACCAGAACTAGTTATGTAACGGTGAGCAGGAAGTGTTTCTTGAGCTTTGTTTGCAAATAATGAAAATCGCCTATGGGACAAAAGTCCATCTTCATTTTCAGACCTTAATTTGAATTGGATATCTTGTATACCTTACCCGACAAAATGAAGATTTTTTTTGGTTGAATTAAAGCATATATCGGTAACTTTTATCTGAGATCAGAATTTATCAGCACTTAATCATTTTCGTTTAAAATTAAAACTGTTGAAAATGAGTTGCAAAACTTTTTTGTTCAGTATAAACCATTTATTGTTAAGCATAACCGCCATTACTTCGGTTGATAAAAATGAAAATAATACAATATATTAAAAAAGAATGCAATAAATGTATCAAACAAAAATGAATATAAAATGAAATAATCAGTTAAATCCAGTATGATAAAGATTTTTCGATCACTCAAAAGCTAAGTTTATCATAGCAGTAACCAGTTTGGTAAAGTTTGGAGAAATAAATGCAAATTTTGCAAATCTTAAGAGAAAAAACACCAATAGTTAAATTGCGATCTGACATTCCTACTTGGTGATTGATTGATTGATTATTGTTTAACGCCAACTTTAGCAATATTTCAGCTATATCCTGGTGTGAACTGTTGATAAAACTTTTTATATACAGGTAAAAATCATTTAAAACTTATAGCTATGTACAGATAAAAAAGATTTCTAAAAGATAAAATCATATTATAGACAGTTTGAGATAAATATTATATCAAATTTGATGAAATTCAAAAATTTTGCTTACTTATATTTTTCTATACAAATTAACAGCTTTTAAAAATTCAATAATTTTGTCGCCAGCGGCGTTTGTAATTAATGCTTCAAGAGATTCAGATGGATAAAATGTGCGACGTATGTAGGCAATATCGACACAGTCGAGGAAAACATGTTGCTTTGTGTAAGCACTACTACACGGAATACCCTCAGGTCGGTCTTCGCCATTTAAAATATAATCATGAGTTGTTCGTCTATGCCCGATACGACACCTTGTCAAAACCACTTGTTCCTTCCAATTTGTATCCAGTTTACCGACTGGAATTTTTTTTCACATAAATAATACTTCATCACTACACACCATGATACCTCAGTATTTACAAATATAAAACTTCTAAAGAACAAAACCATGTGCTTTTTCAAAGAAAAGTTTGTATTTTCAGGGATGAATATAGTGCAGGTTTTTTGTTTTTAATTGTAATTCGTTTATTTGGTTCTCTTTGGTAATATTTTGATCGATCCAATCAATCAATATATATATATTTATATTTTATGAAAGGATATGGAGTAAATGAACATGAGACCATAACACATATGTTAACTCCAACTGTAATAATTTTAATGAGCTATATATATATATATATATATACGTCTGAAAATCAGCTCAACATTGTTTGATCTGCACATTGGTAGTTCCCTCTCCAGGATTCGAACTATCACTGTTGTGGCATCTATGGCAATACCGCCTGCACTACGCCCAGCGCCCTAGACCACGCGGCTACCTAGGCTATATAAAAATTTAGCTTTCGGTAAACGGGTGTTACCTCCTCGTAGGTTTAATCTAAGGTTGTAACGCAGTGCATGATGTATAGGTGCTCGTGTAGATCAGCTGTGTGTATAGCAGATAGGATTCAATGCCTTTCGACAAGGAA